>JARJLU010015976.1:83726-95267 GCA_030272975.1 Sparidentex hasta | reverse complement strand
GTGGCGGTGGATCAGGCCACAGATGGTCTGAGAGCCACAGCTCAGCTCAACATCACTGTCCTGGACTACAACGACAACGCCCCACAGTTCCCAGCTATCATGGACCCCTTACAGATCCCCGAGGGCAACTACACCGAGGAAAATCCAGGCGACATTGTCACCATCGTCCCCACTGACGCCGACCTCGGCCCCAACGGAGAGGTCACCCTCTCCCTCTCCTCCCCTCACCCACTCTTCAGGTTCAGAGAGGTGAGGCGAGGAGAGGATTGTGCAAATATCTTTAACCTGTACTGCGTTGGTGCTCCGGCTCTGAGTCATGTGATGTGTTGCAGGATGGGACATTGCTTGCTGTTGGAGCTCTGGATCGGGAGAGCAGGGAAACTTATGAGCTGTTGGTGAAGGCCTCAGACAACGGCACCCCACAGAGAGAGGTGAGAGCAAAGCCCTTTCTCGCCATTCAGCAGCCATTTGGGCAACGACCCTGGGGCGGTTATCTTGGGCTAACAAAACCAGACTCTTATGTCAATTAACTTTAAATGGCCAACTGGAAATTAAAACTGCATGTATGGAATCATCAGCCAAATATTATTAAAAGCAACTACAACATTTAGTGTCTTTGCCCCATAATAAGATTTAAACCACCTGTTTCCCAAAGGCTGTACATTATGTGCAGTTTCACCACACTGACTTGTGTTACAGAGTGTTGGGCCTTGCATTACACAAGGCACAAATAAGAAGTGTTTATGCAACATTAAAAGGGAGTTTTAGGTTAAATCTGGCTATCAATAAGTAATGATAATCATTAAATTGTCATCAAATTATGACAGCTTGACTACAATGCATTGAATATGGAATATTCAAATGCTGAACTGAATTATTTCTCACATGTGTGTCCTGTGCACCAGAGCTTCACCACCATCAGAGTGAGCCTCACTGACGTCAATGACAACAAACCTGAGTTCAGCTCCAGCAGCTACATCAGCAGCATCCTGCTGAAGGACGCAGAGAAAGGGAAGCTGCTGCTGACGCTGGAAGCCACCGACAAAGACGCCGGGGACAACTCGCTCATCACCTACAGGTCAGTTAAGACTGTGATGTGGTTTAAAGAGTCCAAGTCCAACTTACAGGTCAGATTCAACTGTGATAGTTTTAAAATGCTTTAAAAATGTATGTAATGTAAAGATGGTTTTTCCCTCTGCTGATGCAGTTTCTCTGCAGGAAGTTCCCCATATTTGGCTTTAGACAGTACGACTGGGGCCGTGACCTTGACCTCTGACCTTGCTGATGTCAAAGAGGACACCACACTGGTGCTGACGGCCACAGCTGAAGACCACGGCGAGCCTCCCCTGAGCTCCACAGGTCAGTGTGACAGGAAGCAGCAGGTGGTTGTTTGTTTGTTTTGTTTTAATTTGGATGTTGGTTGTTAATATTTCCTGTATGAACCGGATGTTCCCTGCAGCCCGTGTCGTGGTCAATCTGAGGGTCGTCAGTCTTGTGGAGGGCGTGGACTTCGGGAGCTCCTCCTACAACTTCAGCATACCTGAGCACCGGACTGTGGGGACGACGGTGGGGACAGTCTTCGCCTCCTCAGGAAGTGACCTTTACGACGTCTCCTACACGCTGAAAAAACACTCCGACCTGTTCTCCATCGACGCCAGTGGAGCCATTAAGACAAAAGCAGAGTTGGACAAAGAAGAGAAGGAGTGGTACGTCCTGGATGTGGAGGCGGTGGACACGAGGATCCCCCCTACAACAGCTGTTGCAACGGTAAAGGATTTACTTGATGTCCTATAAACATGATGATGAGCTGAATATTTAACTACTGAAGCTGTAATCCTCTTATTTTATTATATCATCAGAAAAATACGAACTTCTATGATCAAACTCTTGCTGAAGTCAGTCGGGAGATGAGTGAAAATTTGTTTTCCAGTGAAGAAAAATCTTGTGTCGTTCTTTGCTCTTCTTGATGTAACTGATAATATAGCAGCTACGCTAACCTTTTGATGAGCTGAACATTGTTTTGTTCTTAAAGAAACACTCGCTTGTTTTGCTGGTTGTCACATCTAAACCACTCTGGTAGCTGCCAGTAGATCAGTTTGTATCCAAACAGGTTGTGTAGTCAAGTTTTTACATCGAGCAGCTGACAGTTGTTTTCTTCATCCATGATTCCACACGTAAAGTCTTCAGACATGATCCAGCTCTCTGTATCTGTCCTCAGAGCTCACCAGCTTCTTCTCTCAAATCTCACTCCGAGGACATTTTATCTAACCTCTGTACCTCGACTCGTCACTAGCCCCATTCACACTACTGTTTGGATGTTGGGATCCTGTGCCAATTCTCCACCTCTGGAGGTAGTATCAGAGGCGCAGTATTGATGTGAATGGATAAGCCAGCTGCGCATATCGAGGGCATGTTGGTCTGACAGTCTGATAACTACACGGGTCCTTCACTCAACAAAATAAAGAGAAATGTCCCACAAAGCAACATCACATGACCAAACAGCGTCTGTCACCTGTGTGAAAGGGGCTCTTGATACTGTTCTGTGTTAAGAAACAAACAGGACTGTCAACATTATCTGTCAGTGATTTCAGTATTTTGACTTGTCTTTTCTTCTCCCTCAGGTGACGGTTCAGGTGGAGAACGTGAACGAGCCCCCACAGTTTTCCAAACCGCTTTACCAGGCCTCCATTGTCAGCATCACTGTGTATAAAACCCCTGTTGTCACTGTCAAGGTAAAAACACGCCCAGCCACCGTCGGCTCGCTTTTGTTGGGAATTAATTACACAAACTGTAATAACAGATAAAAACGTCTTCTCTGTGTTCTGTGAGAGCAGCGCTGATAAACAAGAGAAATGTATCCGAGCAGGTTGAGCTGAGCTGTGAGCTACGTGGTTAATGTGTCACTGAGCCTGTTATCTGATCGCTCACTGGAACGTTTCCATGACTGTCAAAAGCTCAAAGGGTTGAGACAAAGTGATCAGCAAAACCTGATGGATCAATTTCAGCAAACTGAAGCAATTTCACTTTGGGTCTATCAGTTTTGAAAAAAACACAATCCTGCACGCTGCTCCTGCTCAGCACAAGTAGAGGACAGGGCATCCATCTTGACACACTGACCAAAACTCATTTATTAATGCTTGTTTTAATTCTCTGGTGGTGAGTCAGATTCGCTGGCAGGGGAGGAAGCTGGACAGACCTGGCAGACCCAAATGTATTGTGAGGGTCTGCTGGGAATGTCTGGCAGAACCCCCTGTCAGGGAGGTCTTCAACTCCCACCTCCAGGAGAGCCTGGATCTGATCCCGAGGGAGGTTGGGGACATTGAGTCCGAATGGACCATGTTCTCCACTTCCATTGTTGACGCGGCTGTTTGAAACTGTGGCCGTAAGGTCTCCGGTGCCTGCCGTGGTGGCAATCCCCGAACCCGGTGGTGGACTCCGGAGGTAAGGGATGCTGTCAAGCTGAAGAAGGAGTCCTATCGAGCCTGGTTGGCCCGGGGGACTCCTGAAGCAGCTGATGGGTACCAGCAGGCCAAGCGAGCGGCAGCACGGGCAGTCGCGGAAGCAAAAACTCTGGTCTGGGAAAAATTCGGAGAGGCCATGGAGGAGGACTATCAGTCGGCCTCGAGGAAATTCTGGCAAACCATCCGGCGCCTCAGGAGGGGGAAGCAGTCCTCCACCAACACTGTTTACAGTGGAGGCGGGGAGCTGTTGACATCGACTGGGGACATTGTCGGGCGGTGGAAGGAATACTTCGAGGATCTCCTCAATCCCACTGACATGTCTTCCATAGAGGAAGCAGAGGCTGGGGACTCAGAGGTTGACTCATTCATCACCCAAGCCGAAGTCACTGAGGTAGTCGGGAAGCTCCTCAGTGGCAAAGCACCGGGGGTGGATGAGATCCGCCCTGAGTACCTCAAGTCTCTGAATGTTGTGGGGCTGTCTTGGTTGACACGTCTCTGCAACATTGCATGGCAGTCGGGGACAGTGCCTCTGGACTGGCAGACCGGGGTAGTGGTCCCCCTATTTAAAAAGGGGGACCGGAGGGTGTGTTCCAACTATCGGGGGATCACACTCCTCAGCCTCCCTGGGAAAGTCTATTCCAGGGTACTGGAGAGGAGAATTCGGCTGATAGTCGAACCTCGGATCCAGGAAGAACAATGCGGTTTTCGTCCGGGCCGCGGAACACTGGACCCGCTCTATACCCTCCGCAGGGTGCTTGAGGACTCATGGGAGTTTGCCCAACCAGTCCACATTTGTGGACTTGAAGAAAGCATTCGACCGTGTCCCTCGTGGCATTCTGTGGGAGGTGCTCCGGGAGTACGGGGTCGGAGGCCCTCTGTTAAGGGTCGTACGGTCCCTGTACGGTTGGAGCAGGAGTCTGGTTCGCATTGCCGGCAGTAAGTCAGACCTGTTCCCGGTGCATGTTGGACTCCGGCAGGGCTGCCCTTTGTCACCGGTTCTGTTCATTATTTTTATGGACAGAATTTCTAGGCGCAGTCAGGGGCCGGAGGGGATCTGGTTTGGGAGCCACTAGATTTCATCTCTGCTTGTCGCAGATGATGTGGTCTTGTTGGCTCCATTGAGCCAGGACCTCCAGCAGGTCCTAGGGTGGTTTGCAGCCGAGTGTGAAGCGGCTGGGATGAGAATCAGCACCTCCAAGTCCGAGGCCATGGTTCTCGACCGGAAAAAGGTGGCTTGTCCCCTCCAGGTTGGGGGAGAGCTACTGCCTAAGGTGGAGGAGTTTAAGTATCTTGGGGTCTTGTTCACAAGTGAGGGAAGGATGGAGTGTGAGATTGACAGGCGGATCGGTGGAGCAGCAACAGTAATGCAGTCGTTGTATCGGTCTGTCGTGGTGAAGAGAGAGCTGAGTCGAAAGGCGAAGCTCTCGATTTACCAGTCAATCTACGTTCCTACCCTCACCTATGGTCATGAACTTTGGGTCATGACCGAAAGAATAAGATCCTGGATACAAGCAGCTGAAATGAGTTTCCTCCGCAGGGTGGCAGGGCGCTCCCTTAGAGATAGGGTGAGGAGCTCTGTCACCCGGGAGGAGCTCGGAGTAGAGCCGCTGCTCCTCCACATCGAGAGGAACCAGCTGAGGTGGCTCGGGCATCTGTACCAGATGCCCCCTGGGACGCAGGACACGCTGGAGTGACTATGTCACCCAGCTGGCCTGGGAACGCCTTGGGATCCTCCAGGAGGAGCTAGAGGAAGTGTCCGGGGAGACGGAAGTCTGGGTGTCCCTGCTCAGGCAGCTGCCCCCGCGACCCGGTATTGGATAAGCGGAAGAAGATGGATGGATGTTTTAATTCTAAATCCTCCCCCTCTCCAGGCTTCAGACCCCGATGTGGGTGACCAGGGTCGGCTGGTCTACAATCTGGAAGACGATACTTACTTTGACGTGGATCCGTCCACCGGTCTGGTGTTTGTGGTGTCAGCAGTGGAGCTGGCTGGACAGAAGGTTGAGTTGAAGGTGCACGCTGACGACCTCCAAGGACTTCGAGCTACAACCAGGGTGGAGGTGAGTGGAGGAAAATGGACGGACGTTTGTTAGAAAAGAACTCAGCATCCAGCAGAGACTAATACTAAGACTAACACTAAATTACTTTTACTCTCCTACAGGGACCAATAAAGATGCATCTTAAACACAAGACAGTAATGTTAAAGCAAACAAACAGAAACACCAAAACTTTGAGATAAAAAGATATTGCAGTTGTTCATCAGTGCCAGGATCCCTTTCCTTTTTCTTTCTGCGACAGATTTGGCAGTTTATTGCATTTATTTTTAACCTGTTTAAGAGAGAAAAGAGATTGAATGAATTGTTGTTTTCCATTTTTTTAAATTTGTGATTTCTTTTCTTTTTTTTTGTTTTTCAGCATCAGAGCTAAAAGCATTTGTTTGTGTTTTCTTCCTGATGAGTTGAATGACTCTGTAAGCTTTAGACACAATATATGTTACTTGGGAAAAATGATCCAGACAAGAAAATGTTTTTCTCCCAACACATTTTTCAGATTAAAAAAACAAACAAGAAAAATCAGTTTTCATAGATTGAAGAAAAATATTCTAAAAATGATCCGAGCTCAACCTGTTTTCACAGATGGAAGTAAAAATTACATCATAATGTGTTTTCTTTCTTTCTTGCCTCTCGGAGCCTCTATACATTAATGTGCATTCAACAAAAATAAAGGAACATATTTGGAGACATGAGGTGGGACTGAACATCACGCTTCTTTTTATTTAGTTTCTTTGGATTCTTCCATGGAATAAAAAAATCATCCTGCTCCAAATTTCTCAAAATAATATAACGTCTTCATTGAGTTTAACAATAAATAAACGTGTATTGATTAGAAATGGAGCTAAAAATAGCCAACTGCAAAATGGCGGCTCCTGCTTACAGCACATTCCATCAACTTGCTTTCTAAACGAGTCTCTCGTGGTGCTGAAAGACGCTCTGCTGCTCTAAATTCCTGCACTCACCGCTCTCTGTTCTGCCTCCAGGTGACGGTCGGGGGAAGTGTGAGCAGCAGCGACGTGGTCGTCATCCTTCTTAACCAGCCAGCTAACGCTGTGGAGAACAAGATCCCCGACATGGAGCGGTAAGACAAGTTCAGCTCACCATAAAGACTCTTTGCAGATGTTTTGTTTCCAGTTTATATCATTTGTAACTTATTTATTCCTCTCAGCTCTTTAGTGAAAGTTCTGGGCTGGAACGTGAACGTCGTTGGGGTGTCCAACGATAACGGAGGAGCTTCTGAGTCCAGGATACAGAGGGCGGCTGTGAAGAGTCTGGTCAGCTTCATCTGTTTGGATGGAGGGACGGTGGTGTCCGGTGACGAAGTCACAACGTAAGAGTTTGATTTTTAATGACAACATCCAGCGTGTACGAGACAGATTTATATATTAGTTAGCTTCCATTTACAGTCCTGCTTCATCTTGTGATCTAAATGTTATCATTTAAAGTGTGAATCTACAAAATCTAACTATATAATAAAACTATATGAATAAAGTGTTTGTACGGTGATATAAACTAAAGTTCAGCACGTTAATTTAAAAAGTTGGAGGTGACCTCTTGTGTCTGATCCATCAGGAAGCTGCAGAGCCAATCAGAAGCTGTGAGGGCGGAGCTAGTCAAAGTGTTCGGGGACAGTCTTCAGTTTGAGGTCAAGTTGGAGGTGGAGCCTCAAAGCCCCGCCTCCAACCAGGCTGTGGTCATCGCTCTGGGCGTCCTGTTGGCCCTGAGCATGATGGGATTGATGGTGGCTGTCGTCTTTGTCGTCAGGTGAGACTGAACACAATGTGACTCAGACTGGTTCTTCTTCACAGGACGCTGCTTGTTAATAATTAATATAATTATTAACCGTCAGTATCATGTGCACAGCTTCTCACTGCTGCCACCAAGTGGACAGATCAGAGAGCGACAGTTTCACCATCTTCATTTACTAGCTCAGATGTGAAAAATGTAAAATTGCAGTAACATAGTCCAAGTTATCAGGTCATATATCTGAATTAATTAAATTAAATTAAAAACAGAAAACTAATTTATGACCTTAAAAGGTCTAAAGTTCAATTCGAGTCAGGAGAATCATAAACTTGTGACTTCCTGTCTGCTCTGTGCTAAATTCGGCTGAATTGTTGCTGAATAACTGTCCAAAATAGATTTGATTGAATAAAATGAACAAATTGATACAGAAAGCAATTATATATTCATGGAACCTTGAAATTGAACAAAAAACGCTAATGGTGAACCTTAAACTGTTTTAACCACAAATTAACCAGAATCATTTTTAATTCAAAGTACATAATATTTAAGGTTTATACATCAACGTCACAACACGTGACTCCAGCCAGGATTTCTGCCAGGATGAAGGAAGTTAAAGCTTCATCATGTGTTTAATCTCTCAGGTTCAAGAAGACGAAGGATCTTCAGGAAGATTCTGAAGTCAGTTTTGACATGAGCCGAGGCGTTGGAGGTTTCGAGTAAGTCCTCTGAACAACTCGTCATGTTAAAATGTCGTTACAGCTCTTAATTAAAGGCCTGTTTTTAATAGAAACCTCCTCCGTTATGTTTCAGCAACAAAGCTTGGATGGATTCTGAACCAGCCAAACAGGTAACAGAAGAAAATACGTCATTTGAATAAAATAAGTTGTTTGAATGTTTGATGATTATTGGTTTGTGTTATAGAGGTCGTCAGTGGATAAGAAACCAGACGACAGTGTGAGCAGCCGACAGACGGATGATGATGATGGAGGTTCCATGTCTGCTCTCTGATCTGAACACAGAAGCTTTCAGTCCAACTGTACGGAGTCTGCAGAGCTCCACCAAAACAACCAGACTTTCATTTTATTTGATTATATTTCATTAACACATTTTTATTTGGACACCACAAATTGTCTGCTCCCCAAATATCAGCTTCTGTTCTTCAAGATGTTCATGATGTTTTTTTCTGATTTAAAAAACAAAAAAATAGAAACAGCACCTAAAAATCTTTTCCTTCACTGAAAGTCTGCATTGAGATTTAAAGGAACAGTTCACACATGAATGTAACAACAAGTTTCCAGCTGCTTCAGTTGTTCAGCAGAACGCTGCAACTCTGTTTTACTGTGAAGCTCCAGTACTGTTCAGTGGACGACGACACTTCACCTCATGGCGTAAAATCAAGTTACATTCATGGGTGAACTGCTCCTTTAAAGAGAGACAATTTATTTATTGCCTTTAAGTGGCCGCTGAATATGTGGAGAACAGCTTTAAATAAACTCATTTGTAATTAATTAATCTTTGACCATCAGGACAAAGAAATAAAAAGACTAACTGGTGAAATTAATGATCAGTTATTGAGCAGAAACATGGACCCTTCAGTGAGTCTCTCTGTTGTCATGGAGACAACAGCTCAGTAAAGTGAAGAAGACCATGAGGAGCTGCTGAAAGCTCAGGACAAAAAGCTGTTAGATGGATTCTTCTGTTTAAAATTATTAGTGTAAAGTCTTAATTTATAAATGGATCATTAAAGGTCAAATTTAATTCATCCATTATAAATGTTGCTGTGTCCCTCTGAGGCCTCCGTACGTCCAGACACCACAGCAGCTGGTTGAGTTTTATTTTTAAAGATGTAACAGTTTTCAAATTCAATATAAATCAAATGTCACGTACCTACTTTTGTTTCCAGAAGCAGCTTTTATTCTTTGTCTCTTTTACAAAAATGTAAATTATATTAAAGCAGCTCTGCTGTAACTTGTTTCCATGTACACAATCTGTAAAAATATTTTTTTTTCCCATTTGAATCAGTTTGGAATTTTTCTTTTCTAATATTTGCAAATATTTGAAATAAAATCTGTGAGAAAAAAAGCAAAACATTCTTCTGTTTCTGGATTTGTAAATAAATCATCTTCTTACAAGATGTGAACTGAACACAAACAAGTTCGTCCTGAATTTAAGATAATAAAAAGAATTCAGACCACAAGATCTGAATTTTCCTTTCCTCTACAATATCTTAGTAACCTAGTTTTAAAATGTTTTGACCAGTTGTTTTAAACATCTATTAATATCAACTTACACACTTTAAACTCGCTGCTCGAGGACGTTTGACCCACTCGGCTTCCCGTACGTCTCCGCTGCAGAGAGCCTGGAAACATTTAAGACTTGTGATTTAAACTGAGAGAAAGAAAAAGACCTGACAGCTCCATGTGGATTTCAGTTCATAATTCTTCATATTAAAACTGTTTTTATTAATTTATTCTCTATTAAAATAAAATCAGAAGAAAATCAGAACACAGCAGAAGAAGCAAAAATAAACAATAGATTATGGAATGTACTTCACTAAAGAAAATAAAAGCTCCAGCTGGTCCAACATGGGGGCTTTATTTCAACCACAGTCAAATAAAGCACCGCTTTTTATATATTCATATATATATAAAGATATTTATATATATATTTATATAGTTTTCATATACACCTTCAGGCAATGACTAGAGAGGATTCTTTACAGAATCAAGTTTCTTGTGGTTCTCTTAATTTACAGGTAAACTTAGTTTCTGGATAATTAAACCACAGAAAAGTCAAGGCAACTTTCTTTTGCCTCGTTCATAAAGTACAAAACTGGCACAGAGGACGACCATTTTTATACACAGTAAAAATGCAATAAAATTAAATTACATACAGAGGAGACAAAAGTTCTGTAAACCTTTCCCCGTTACAGCAAATAAAATCACTTTCCAAACAAATTCAAATCAGTATAAAACAAACAGAAAAAAAACCCTCAAAACTTTTATTTTTTTTGCCCTTTGAAAGAAATGTGCTATAGCTTGTACGACTTTTTTTTCTTCGTTGTCTGTCAAACGAGGGGGTCGGCTGTGCGTGGTGGAGTCTTACGGAGCGGAACGACACGGCGGCGCCACTGAAGCTGGAGAAAAGACCGACCGACTGAACATCAGCAGAAGGCAACGGACAGCAGCACACGAACAGCAGGAGGAGAAGAAGAAGAGAAACGGAAAACAGGAAGCAGTTTTTTTTTCCTCTGAGCAGAAGTCAGATTTCCAAAGAGAGAAAAAACAAAAAGAAAAGAAAAAAGTTAGTTAAAGATCTCATGGCGGCTCTGAGTGGATGATGTCATGAAGAGGGCGGGCCTTTAACGGAGAGTTTGGTAACTATGGCGATGGTGGCTTCCACCGTCCTGTACAGCATGTCCAGCATGTCGGGTGGGGGGCCGGCGCTTGGAAACGCCTGGGAGGAGGGGGTGTGGCCACTGCAGCCTTCTGGCCCCTCCCCCACCAGCCCGAGGGCTGACGGGAAGGTGGCGTCCTCTGAGAGGGGCGGGGCTGAACTGCTCTTAGAGCCCGCCTCCTTCTCTTCCTTCACCTCCTCCGACACCACGTCACCCCTCCTCCCTTCCCGCTGCTCCGCCTCCTCCTCCTCACCTGCCGCCACATGTCGTGGTGGCTCAGGCTCCTCCCCCTGCACAAACCCCTCCCCCGCCTCCTGCAGCAGCGAAGAGGAGGAGGAGAACGAGGAGGAGGATGACGAAGAGGCCTCCATCTTTTCCTCTTTCGGAGAGGAGTCCAGGTTCCCAGAGGAGGTGGGGGCGGGGTCAGGAGAGGGCGGGTCCTGCTCGGTGCCCGGATCGATCAGCGAGGAGGAGTCCCGCGTCTCCGTATCCGAGGTGCTGGTGGGCGTCAGCGCCTCCTGGTGGTCGGGCTTCGGCTCGCTGCAGGGCGGGAGGGCCGAGGAGGAAGAGGAGGAGGAAGAGGAGGTGGAGGCCACGCAGAGCGCCGCCGCATCACCGGGACCCCTGTCGTCATCACTGCTCACCCTCCGCCGCTTCACCGGGGTCGCTCCTTCATCCTCGGCTAACACACACACACACACACACACACACACACACACACACACACACACACACACACACACACACACACACACACACACACAGAATCTCAGGATGTGGATTTGAGGATTAAAGGTTCAGTTCACCTAAATCAAAGGAAGTGTTTTGGTGCTCTGGTGTGTGTGTGTGTGTGTGTGTGTGTGTGTGTGTGTGTGTGTGTGTG
>JARJLU010015976.1:0-83378 GCA_030272975.1 Sparidentex hasta | reverse complement strand
GGCGGGAGGGCCGAGGAGGAAGAGGAGGAGGAAGAGGAGGTGGAGGCCACGCAGAGCGCCGCCGCATCACCGGGACCCCTGTCGTCATCACTGCTCACTCTCCGCCGCTTCACCGGGGTCGCTCCTTCATCCTCGGCTAACACACACACACACACACACACACACACACACACACACACACACACACACACACACACACACACACACACACACACACACACACACAGAATCTCAGGATGTGGATTTGAGGATTAAAGGTTCAGTTCACCTAAATCAAAGGAAGTGTTTTGGTGCTCTGGTGTGTGTGTGTGTGTGTGTGTGTGTGTGTGTGTGTGTGTGTGTGTGTGCGCGTGTGTGTATGTGCGTGTGTGGTACCTTTGGCCTTGTGGTCTTTGGCCTCCAGCTCCAGAGCGCTGCGCTGCTGGACACAAACACGACAGCGACCCAGCAGCTCCTGCAGGGCGGGGCAGAGGGCGGGGTCGACGGCCTGCGGCGGCTGGACGGAGAGCAGCAACACCAACGCCCTCAGGTCCTGACGGAGGGAGAGAGGAGACATGGACTCGTTAAGAAGGACAAGAAGATAAAGAGGGCTGTTCTCTGTGTGTGTGTGTGTGTGTGTTTGTGTGTGTGTGTGTGTGTTCGTACGGCGTTCAGCAGGCCGCTGGTCTTGCTGAGCTCCAGGCGATGAGCAGCCAGCTCAGGCTGCAGGCTGCTCTGTTCATTCAGCAGGTTCGTCACCAGAACACCGATCAGGTTGGAGCAGCTGGGACCGGACAGCACCTGGACCTGTACACACACACACACAAACATGGTTGCTATGGCAGCATCATCTCCAGCTGAAGCCACGCCCCCTTCAGTTGACCTCATGGGACTACACAAAGAAAATCTGAAGACACAAATCATTTATTGATCCTGTTTCAAAAAGATTTGATCAAATAAAGTCCCATGAGGGAAACAGGAGGCTGCAGACACTCTCTGTGTCTGGACTGGAGGAGGAGCTCCACCTGAGCATGGAGCTCCTGTACAGGTGTGTTCTGTGTACCTTGTGCAGGAAGCAGGTGAGGAAGGAGTAGGCCACGTTGTTGTTGAGAAACGTCCTCTCGTCCATCAGGATGCACTTGATGTACTCGCTGAAGGCCGGATCCTCACACAGCAGCTTCACACACGTCTTAGCCAGAACGGACTGAAAAGAGCAAACGACCACATGAGCTCAGCGCCGCCGTCTGCGTGAGACCAGAACCTGAGAGCGGCGATAATCGTTTGTCCCGAGATAAAACGTCTGAAACGTGACGAACCTGCAGCTGACAGAGCTCCGTCCACAGTTTGGGGAAGAGTGCGAGGTGGAGAGGAAGTCCTTCATACGCTATCAACACACCTGAGAGGGAGGGAGGCTGTTAATACGTACCTGAGACATGACTTAATGTAAGGTATATCACACACACATGCACGCACACACAAACACACACACCACGTACTGAGTTTGACGAGTGTGTCTGTGAATTTCTCGCAGTTGATGGCGACGCGACACAGCAGGTGGATGAACTGGTGGTAGGACAGGAAGTAATCCAGCAGCATCCGGTCGTACACCTCGTCTTTACCCTGAGACACACACACACACACACACTTAATTTATCCTAAACGCTTTCCAACAAATAAAATAAATAAATAATAAATCTTTATCCTAAATGATGAAATGCTTCTTAACAGGTGTGTCACAGGTGAACGTACCTTGCTGCTCTCCACCATGGAGGGCAGCAGACACATGTTGAGCTCCGGTCTCGGAGGTCGGATGTTGTTCTTGGCTCCCATCAGCTTGATGTTCTCTCTGCAGGGCAGGTAAGGTCCAAACGACACTGAACACACAAACACAGTCAGTCAGAACTCCATCAATATTATACTGAGGAGGAGGAGGAGGAGGAGGAGGAGGAGGAAGAAGAGGAGGACGAGGAGGAGGACGAGGAGGAGGACGAGGAGGAGGAGGAGGAGGAGACTCACTGGGGATGTTGCTGTGGTGGTAGGTGCAGTGGTTGTGCTGCAGGAACGGGACCAGAGTGTGCAGGAAGTCGTGAGGACTCAGCAGAACCAGTTCCTTCAGCACATCTGCAGGAACCAGAACAAAGAGCACGAGATAAATAACGGAGCGTCGACCTTCATCACCGTCTGATCATCGAGGTAAATTTAACACTTTTCAACTGTTAGGTAAATTATTTTACCCAGGCAGGCGTTGCGGAGCTCCGGCGGGCTGTAGGAGTTGAGGAGCGTGAGCAGCTTGTGAGCGAAGTCGATCCTCTCCTGCCACTGGATCAGAGCCTGCTTCACATCTGGACAAGACACACAAACATCTGTTCAGAACACACACACACACACACACACACACACACACACACACACACACACACACACACACACACACACACACACACCTTCATCTTTACCTTTGCGCTGCAGGTACGGCCGGGTGGCTTTGAGGACCGACAGGAAAATGGACAGCAGCTCCACCAGGTCTCCGGTGACGTGACAGGCGGTGGCCTCGTGGTACATCATGTGCAGCGTGTTGAAGGACTGCAGACGACAGACGCACAGAGCAGCGCTTCATTTACAACAGCTGTACACTTCTGTTCCTCTACAATCCTACAGGACGCTCAGCCACAGGTTTCTGATCACTCCCATGTTTTAATTAGTCGTATGTCTCATTATTTTTTATGCTTTCTCGTCTGATGTAACCACGAGATCCTGATCGTACCTCCGTCATGAGGATGAGTCCTCTGTTGAAGACCACCAGCAGCCGGTCCTCGTCGTTCTCCAGCAGAACCCTGAAGGCACTGAGAGGAACAACAACACCAGGAGTCAGACAAAATCAAAAAACAGTGTGCCAACATTCAGTCTGTGTTGTCATCGTGGCGGCGTGCTGACCTGATGAGCGTGGTCCAGCAGGAGCGTCCGTCCAGGCAGCGCAGGTAGCAGCTGATGGTTGTTTTCTTGAACTGCTTGATGTCCTCCAGCTCTTCTTCTCTCATGTCGGCTCGCTGAGCCACGAACAGCTGCATCAGGTTGAAGAGCTCCTCCACCGCCTGCAGGGGGCAGCAAAAACACACGCAACACATTTCATTGATGTGACTGAATCTTGTATCTGGTCAAACTGCTCTGAAAACGAGACAGCACTAAAACAAATTTTGGCCACAATCAACAAAACCAAAGAGTTCCTTGCAGCAGCTTTGTGTTTGAACTGAGTGCCTAAATCTGTAATCTTGAACCCTGTGAGCTCAAACACAGCAACCTCTTGACCTGCGCAGGAAATGAACTGCTATCAAGCTAATAGAGACAACCAATCAAAGCAGACGACATCATGAGTCACACAGACTCTGCACCCACCCCGGGGTACTGGCTGGCGTGTGGCGTCAGGTTCTTGAAGGCCCACTGGATGTTCTGGTGCGAGGCGAGCTGGCGGGTGAAGGCGGGCGACTGCTCGCAGCACATGCGCAGGATGCCGTAGTAGGCCGGCAGCATGCCGCGGTTGAACAGCACCACCTCCTGGTCGTCGTGATCAGCCAGGATGTAGTTGAAGGCGATGTTCTTCGTCACCACCGGGTTCTGCACCACCAGCCGGACGTTCTCGGGACAGTCCACACACATGTTGTACCAGAAGGAGAGCAGCGCCTGCTTGTTGTGGTTGGTGGCGATCGCCGGCTCGGACAGTTTGGGCTGCAGACAGAGAAGACGACACTCAACTTCAAATCATCCAGGGAGGGAAAATGTGTCAGCGTGAAGGAAAAAGAGAAACATGAAATAATACTCTGGGAACGTACCTGGAAGAGGTTCCAGAGGTCCATGAAGTATCCAGAGAACATGAGCTTCTCCGTCTTGGAGATGAGGCAGTAGGTCATGAAGCTGAAGTACTGGACCAGCTTGGTGGTGCCGTGAACGCTGGCGTCCACGTACAGCTTGGCGCGTCCCAGCAGCCCCAGCAGCAGGTTGTAGACCTGGTGGAGGACCACGGTGGTGTCGGGCGACAGCGGCAGCTCGCGGGTCGGCAGGTGGAGGGAGCGCGTGGAGCGGAACATCTGGCGGAAGGAGTTGCTGGGGATGAGGGAGACGAGGAGGTACGCCGCCGCTGGAGGGAGGAGAGAGAGCCGAGAGAGAAGAAGGTAAGAAAACGTGGATCCGGACCAAAAGTTAATGGGGTTGATTCTGAGCCGAGACACGTCCTCCAGACAAGTTTTGAGGAATTCTGTTTGGCAGATTTTGTGTTTTCCTTCTGACAAACCAACCAACAAAACCCATTTCTGCTAGAACACGACACTGTGTGGACCTGGGCCAACGAGTTTAACCAACTAACTGACCACGTCTGACACTGAGGCGCTCAGGTTCTTACATGTGCGGACCCGCGGGTAGTTGTGGGCCAGCAGAAAGCGCTCCACCCAGTTCTCCATGTTCTGCAGGACCCAGCTGTGGGCCAGTTTGTTCCTGGGAGTCTGGACAGCCAGCCAGTCCAGACACTGGGACGGGTTGTACTCGATCACCTGACGGGAGGAACACAGAACACACATGAAGCAAAAACAAAGACACGCGATTTCATTCTGAGATGAGGAGAACCATCATCATCATCATCATCAGATGTTTAGAGTTCATGTTCAAGAAATGTTTCATGAACAAGAAAGTTTCATAAACAGACGAGTTGTTTTTGCAGAACTCTCTCGTTAACAGACATTTACATTTCAGAGACGATCGAGATAACGAGTCAAAACACAAGAAAAGAACCTCAAAACGCTGAAATCCTGAATCACTGGTTAACGCAAATCACACAAAAAAAACAATAGAAAATAAACCTTTTAACTCTGGCACCACATTACTCAGAACAATAAATGTCAGTGATGAATTTTACCTCCCAGATCCTCTGCAGGATGTAGGAGGCGAAGGAGGGCATCCCCGGCGGTCCGCCCGCAAACTCCATCAGCATCGTCAGCAGCTTGAAGAACGGATTGGCGGCCTGACGGAGCGGAAATATAAACCGTTAGTGAAGCAAACGTCGAGCTACAAACTTCATATTTTTGCATTTTCGATCATCATCTGGTGCAGCTGCTGGTCGCTGCACAGTTCAGATGCAAAATACAAATAAAGAACAGCAACTAACAATCATTTTCTATAAAGTCTTAAAAATGCTCGTCACGGGGCGCTGCATAGCTCACTCGGTAGCGCGCGCGACCCATGTGCCGAGGCTCTGCAGCGGACCCGGGTTCGACTCCCGGCCCGGGTCCCTTTCCTGCGTGTCACTCCCCGTCTCTTTCCCTGTTTCCTGTCCAAACTCTTCCGCTGTACTATCAATAAAGCCGAAAAAGGCCAAAAAAAAATACTTAAAAAAAAAAAAAATGCTCGTCACAATGCTTCTGTCCTCGTCTCTGCGCCTGTTTAACACTTTGGTGAAATATGAATGAAGCTGCCTGAATAAAGTGTCCTCACCTCAGGAGTCAGCTTGGCGATGGAGGTGAAGAGCATCGACACGATCTGTCAGCAGGAGAATCACAGTTCAGGATTAGAAAACATCTGTTTGTACTGTGAGCTGCAAATACTGACGTCTGTCTCCAAAAATCAAAAAGTGAGCGCAGCAGAATGTTTCCTGACAGTAAAAAACATCTGACATTTAAAGTTGTTTTCCTCCTTTCAAACTTTGCAGGAAGTTCATAGAAATGATCACATCATAAAAACATTAAATAATTCACTAAAGATGCAGTTTTAAGAAGGGATTTTCCTACTTTCTTCGTTATAACATCATTATTCACATATATGAGGATCAGTTTGTAACGTTCAGTAGCAACATCAGACTCAGACAGTCAGTTTGGTGTGAATGTGTCGACCGTACATGTTCGGCCAGGCGGTTGTTGTAGCGGCAGAGGCTGAAGATGAGGTTGCAGGTCTGTCTGATGTTGATGCCGTCTCTGATGTGCTGGAAGAGGAAGGGGAAGCCTTTCCCTCCGGTCAGCGCCGCCATGTCGCTCTGGGACAGAGTCAGATGTCTGGAGAGGAGAGAGAGAAAAAGAATCGTCTGAATGTTTCAAAAATTAACGAGGCGTTAACGAAGAAAATGTTTGTCCTGTCAGCTCTCGTACCTCTCAGAGCGAGACTGCTCCACCAGCAGAGCGATGAGGGCGATCATCTTCTCCAGAGCTGCAGGACGATACTTCTCCTCCGCCAGAGACAAGATGTCCTCCTCCTCGTCCTCCTCCTCTCCCTCCTCCTCCGACAGCACCTCCACCTGAGGCTGAGGGAGGACACGTCCTTTATTATGAATCCTAAACATCACTGAATGTCTTAAATCTGCCGGGGACTCAATTATCAACTTGCACATGAAAGAAAAACAATAAATAAATTAAAAAAAGCAGATCTGAATATAAATATTGTAAATAAATGCAGTGAGCTGTAAAACATAAATGAAGTAACCAGTGAGTCGCTCACGTTCTCGGGGCCTTTGGTTCCCATGTAGAAATGCACCATGATGGAAATGGCCTGTAGTGACAACAGGAACTGACTCTGGAGACGCAAAACACAGCAATGACTCGACCACCCAGGACTCCAACTCACTGCTAACACCAGGAGCACTGAAGCTGCAGACCGAGCATGACCGGTAATTATTTTGTTTAGTTCGGACTCACCTCCTCCTCTCCCATCTTGGCGAACTCGTAGAGGAAGGCGAAGTACTCGGTCAGGTGTTTGCTGTGGGGCTTCACGCCGTGCTCCATGATGGACAGGAGGGTCTTCACGAAGCGAGTGACGCAGGACCGGCTGCCGATGTCTTCAACCGGACCGTCCATGTCGTCAGAGCTGAGACACAGAGAGAAGAAGAAGAAGATGATGATGATGATGACGAGATGTTTTCAGAGCTGATTCAAACCGTTGGACCTCTTTGAGTCTGTGGCGCCACAAATCTTTCTCAGAGTCCAGAGAGACGGAACCACTGAGCGACACTCGGCTCCTGTTTGGATCTCTGTCGCCATCCGAGACCACAAACACAACACAGGCTGCTTGTGCTGCGCTGCTCTGACGGCACAATTAACCAGAATCCATTTATCACCGAGTCTGATGAGTTATTCTGGTGATCAGTACAGAAAATACTCCAAGTTTCTTTACGGAAAAATCTTTAATTATCAATATTAAGCACAACCAAATGTTTTTATTCCTTTTAATCAACATGACTAACACAACTTCTGTTTTACTTTTACTATACTGATCTTACTAATTCTACTAGGCAGCTGTTTTGTCATTTAATAATCATAATAACAATAAACTTTAATAATCCAGCACCTTTTTTAACAAGGTGCTTGAAAGCGTAAAATAAAATACAGAACCTGAATTATTGAATTATTACTTGAAGACAATTAAAACAACATGATGCTCGACACCAAAACAAGAGACAACGTTCTGCAACCTTTAAATATGTCGGATGAAAATTTAAAGCCAAGATTTAATATAAAACTTTCCTTCTTTACACATCAGTTTAACTTTTACTCTGAACCTGAATTTAATTCTGTTGCACAAACAGCGTCTGAACGTTGATCCAGTATTAATTTTCAAATTACACTTTTAAAATAAGAATGAGGAACCCAGTCTCACATGTATAATGTCTCCACTACCATTACAAACAACTTAAATTTTAATCTTATCGAGCAGCTGGTGTGTTTTGATATTTTCAGGAGGGAAAAAACAAACGTGACGGTGGAACATTGAACTTTCAGAGCTGCCAATAATCAGGTGAGACGTACCCGTCCTCCATGCCGGGCTGCAGGTAAAGGTGAGCGTGAACCGGACGCAGCCTCTGGATGACGTGAATACACAACCGCTGGAACATCTGGAAGACACGAGGCAAGATTCACTCATCAATCATACATTTATTCATTACTAAGACACATTTACATTTAGTGTTTTTACCCAAATTTAAGAGATTTCTGGATGAAACGTTTTTCTTACTTGAGCATTTCAAGGAATATATAAAAGCTACGTGTTGTAATGTGAAATGTGTTGCAGAACTGCTCAACTCATTTTAAAGAAACAAAACTTTTCACTATTTAAATAATTTTACAAGCTTATATTCATTGAAAGTGAGAAATGTAAGACTTTTTCTCCGTGTGATGAACCACTCACCTGCCTGACGATCTGATTTGGGCACTTTATGAGGATCTGCATCGGCCACCAGTTGTCGTCAGCCATCCGATCCAAAAACCACTGAAACAGAAGAAAAACGTGATTATAATGACGCTGCGTTCAACAGAAACGGCTCCAACACTGAGGCGAGATGAGAGCTGTGACTGAACCTCGCAGGCAGCCTGGCTGTTGTTGAACTGTTTGGTGAGGAGCTCGATCCACTGCAGCATGGTGGGCTGGAGGCGACAACAGCACATCGGTCAGTTTGTGTCCGACAGACAAACAAACTGAAACTGTCCAACAACAAGGTGAGCGTACGTTACCTTCTCCTTGGAGTGAATGAACGTCTCGAGGACGAATGAGGTGCTGAGCTGCAAAGAGAAGAAAACACAGGAAAGGAATTTAACTTTTGATAAATTCACTTCTGTTTTGTTGAAACGTCTCTTCTGATCACTGGGGAACATTTCAAACTTGTGACTTTCACAGCACAAGAAACTGGCGTCTTTAAATCTTGTTAACATGTTTTACACGCCTGCAGTTTGACATTTAACAGCCAAAACATTCAGACTGACTCTAAAAAAGCCTGCAACTGATAATAATCTTAAACATCAGGGAAGTTACTTATTACTGTCTCAGTTCAATACACTGAACTACAAGATGAAAAAAGACCACAAATCTTCCTACAGACCAAGTTGAGATATTTAGTCCTGAGAGTCCAAAACCCAAAACACTCAGTAAACTCCGACATAAAACAGAGAACAAAGAGCTCGACAAGATCATTGCTTTGGATTAATTTGCTGTAATTCTTATAACACAATTTTTAATTTACTGTAAAAAAGCATCATTTTTGGTTTCCTTTAGTTACCATCACTATTTTCCTTCATCAAATTAAATCAAAGAACTTTTACCTATAAATTGAACTCTGTTACACACGAGTCCCTCTACAAACATGTTCCCACAATGCAGTTCAGTCTCTGTATTTCAAACAGCTGACGCTGGTGTCAGTGCTTGAAGGCTGTTATTTCTCACCTTAGCGGTCATGAGGGAGACAGCTTTAGGGTCTGGTAGTGTGCTGGGGATGCTGCTGCAGAGCTGCCACATAAAGCTGGGAACACACAACAACAAGGTGAGTAGAAATTATAAATCCACTGATTCAGTCTGTAACTGCGTCACAGGTTCTGATACCAACCCAAAGTAAGTGTGTTCAAATATGTTTTTGTCCTGGAGAAACTGCATGTTGTCGTGCCAGATCCACTGAAAGAGACGCAGAGATTCAAATGTAAGATTTAAATACTTAGAGAAACGTATTTGTGTGATTTAAAGTGAATGGAGCAGAGCGACGGTACCTCCAGCAGGTCAGGAGAGACGTCGAAACTAAAATCCTTCCCGTTCTCCTCCTCCAGTTCCACCCTCTTATAGAAGAGCATGTAGGCACTGTGTGTCTGCGAGTTCAATCAACACGTCATTATCACCTTCTGGACTATTAAACAAACACTGAGTGAGATGATGAGAACAGCAGCCTGAGATCATCCTCACCTTCTCAAACGAGAAATCCATGAACTTGTCTGTGACGGAGTCGTACGTCTTCGTCTGAAAGATAAAAAAAAACTTGTCAGAGAATCCAAAGTGACGTGTGATTTTTTAATATTATTTTTTCTTTGACTGCAGCTCGTACCGTCATCTCTCCACCGAAGCACTCAGAGGCCAGCTGGGCCGAGTCGAAGGACTTCACCTCTGCATCGTTGAACAAGTACCTGCCAGAAGTGAAGGTGATGTTGTTAAATCCAACTATTTGTTTTAGCAACGTGAATCTGAGTCGTGACGCTTCAACTTAAAACGTATTATTTCCCCTCCGACGTGCTTCTGCACTCACCACTTGTTGTTCTTGTAGGCGTGCGGGTTGACGATGTCTCTGATGAAACTGTAGTAATGGCCGCCGTCTGCTGTGCCCGTGTGTACTGTGACGCCGATGAGGTCATACTCGTAGCTCTCCGTGACCTTCGCCTCGCCCTCTTCCCGAAAACCTGCAGCACACGACGAACTCGGCTCAGACTTCCGCTCGTGACGTAAAACAAAACACGAGCGATTCAGGGAACTTTCTGTCCGTTTGTACGAACCCTCTTTGCGCTCTCCTTTGCCCATGAGGAAGTCCTCGGTGTAGGGCGTCATGTCGAGGCGCAGCGGGAAGGAGAAGTGGGTGTTGACCTTCTCCTTCATCATGGTCACCATGTTGAAGGTGTATCTCATGGTGTTGAAACTGAGGATCCGCGGCAGCTTCTTGAAACACGCTCTGCAGGAGTGAGACGGTGTGACGGAGGGAGATTTAACCATTTATCACACAGGATTAAATATTATCTTACAAACTGAATCTAAATCTCTTCTGACCTTTTCTCTGCGCGGACCTTCTTGCCACACTGGGAGCAGGTGTACATGTTGTCGCCCTCTAACGTGTCTTTGATGGTCACCTCGTCCAGAGATTCCTGCACAGAGACAGAAGAAAAAGTAACTTAACAAATTTGTTTTTTTTGCAGAATATTGAGTATGATAAGCGTGAAGCCTTTAGTGAATATATAAAATCATTTTCAGAGCTGGTGCTGATGTTTTGTACTCACGTAGATGTTCTTCATATCAGCCACTTGACATCTGACGGTGTAAAACTCCTCGGCAGTCTGACTGACGTGGTCACAGTCCTGCAGGACGGCAACAGAAAGTTGAGACTCACAACGAGATCGACTTCATAACTCTTACATTAAACTAGTTTAACCTCTGCAGTAAAATAAATACTGTAAGTACTAATATAAATAATAGACTATGGATTACTATTGAATTCTTAAAAAAGAAACAATGCATTTGACCTCCAATCTTCTGGACATCATAACTTCAAAATTAGTTAAGGCCAATGTTTCTGTTACGGAGGTCACAGTGAACTTTGGCCACCAAAATCTGAATCCATTCATCCTCAAGTCATCACGAACGTTCGTTTCTAATTTAAAGACGATCCCTTGATGTATTCTTGAGATATCAGGTTGACGAGAAGGTGACAAACAGAAAACGTGAAGCTAAAAAAACATGAATCTCCTCAAACTCACCAGAGAGACGACGTTGTTGGTGATGACGCCTCCAAACAGAGTCTTCACTGTGTTTTTCTGTGAGAAAAGACAAATAAGAAACATCAGTTACTTCAACAATTAATAATGCTGTTAAATACATGAAACAAACTGTCTTCATATTCATTTTGTTTCATTTTTGTCTCATCGACATGTTTTTCTTTCTTCTAAAACTCAACAGGAAAAAACGTTGCAGGTTTTTTTTATTCCTACAAAGGTTTGTATTCAGAAAGATATTTCATGAACTGTAAAGTAAAACTTGTTCCAGAGACATCGTGTAAAGAGCTGCTGCTGCTGATCAGACTGAAGTGAAGCGCCGTGTGTTTACCAGCTCCTGGGACATCTCCTCGATCTTGGTGATGAGGTCGGTGAAGAACTCGGTCATGTCCTTCTGCTCGCCGGTGTTCAGAGGCTGTTTGTCCATCGTGTAGGTTTTACAGAAGGGCCGAGGGTTGTAGGCTTTCCTCTCGCTCTCCTGAACACGACGACAGAAAAAGGACGACAAGAGCACGTTTAGATGATTTCTCGGGTGTTTGTGATGGACGATGTGAGTCTGATTCGACCAAACCACAAAGTAAAAGAGATTAAAACTAATAGAGACAAGAGAGAAACTTTATTTTACATGTTACTTAATGGACGGATGTAAATTCCAAACGGTGCTTTTGATGTTAAAGAGGTCACATGATGCTAATTATCAGGTTCATCCTTTCATTCAGGTCCTGGTAGAAAAAGTTCACATACTTTAAAATTCATCTTTGTGTGAGACGTTTATAAGAGCAGCTGGAGGTCTAAATGTTAAACTGACCATCAGATACGTGAACATCTTCTGCAGCTCCAGCAGCGTCGTCTTGTGTTTGATATCTTCGGCGTACTGCAAAAACACAAACACACTCCAGATGAGACTCAACACTCAGATCGTTGTTTCCCTGAAGCGCTCTGCCCTCAGTGCGTCCTGCAGGTTCTGACCTTGGCGGTGAAGACGGCCTGCCGGGCCTCAGGGATCATATAGAGCTGCTGGATGGTGGAGGCCAGGTAACAGGTCGCTCCCAGGTTAGTCAGACCCACGAAGCGACACTCGGCCCGGACGTCGTCGTGGGGCCAGTAGTCCCACTTATATGGAGCGTGAGAGGCTGGAGGAAGAATAACGGAGGGTTAGTATCTCTTGAGGTTTTCTGAACTCTGCAGCTTTATGGAACTCTTTTAGCTCCTCACTGTACTTATAAAACATGTTTACTGTTAGTTAGTTTACTGTTGATCTGTCTCAGTCTCTCCAGCATTAATCCCACCGCAGGGACAACGACTCACAGAAACAGACTGGATTCACTTTAGCAAAGCTCAAATTGAGTCAGATCACCGGCAGGACCGACACAGAGTGTAGCTTGCAGAGTTTTCCTGCTTCAGGTGGGCAGAAACACCACAAACACATACTGTTACATTCTGTTAATGTTTTGTGAGTGTTACCATTTTCAATTTAACAGAAATTTTAGCATTCAAGGAGCTAAATCACTTTATATAATTAAGAATACTCCTTGGAGAACGAGACAGAACATAGTGTCACAAACTTCCACACTGCAGGCGACACGTTTAGCTCAACTAGCTGTAATTAATAAAAGTAAATTGCTGTTATTCTTCTGTTCTTCCAATAAAATCTCTCTGTCAAAATAAATATCTACTCACAGAGAAAAGTCTACTTTAAATAACTGGACCCCTGAAAACTTTCACATCTAAAAGGAGTTAAATTGAGTGAAAACAAACTTTTGTTTTTGCTGCCGTTACATCTCAGTTCTGTTAAAACTGAGAAAAGGTCTCGTCTGTCTAACAAACCGACCAATCAGAAGTGAAGCATCCGGCGTCCTCACCCTGCATGTGCTGTGACATCACCCAGTTGTGGAGCAGCCGGTAGTTCTCCACCGAGCCCTTCACCGTCTCCACCAGCAGGTCGTAGGCGGCGGCGCGGGCAGCGTGGGATTTGCATTTGGGCTGAGCGCGGTCCGCCAGGCTGGGCAGGAGGAAGAGGAGGTTGTGGACGTCGCGCAGGAACTCCTGACCCTCGCGGGAGAACTTGAAGGGAGGTTTGTGTTTGAGGACGCTGGTGGCGAGGCGCAGGAGTCCGGTGAGCCCGTCGTCCTCGATCGTCCCGTCCTGCTGGTCCAGGATCTCACGGCTGGAGGAGAGAAGGACGGAGGTCATGATGGGCCGGTGTTTAACTCGCAAACAAAACAACATGTCCTGCAGTTCGCTAGAAAAAGGTTTCGGAAAAGAAAAGGAGCGTCTGACCTCCTGATGCAGTCGGCGAGGTGCCGGGCGAGAGCGTCCAGGTCCAGCAGGGTGGTCTGCATCGAGCCGGCCAGCGACAGAGAGGGAGAGACCTTCTGTGAGTTCAAACAGACCAATACTAGCAACAGTTCAATTCAACATCACAACAATGCTACCAACTGTTCAGGACACTGAATCTATCACAGATCAATGTGATCATCTGGGCTGCGGTGTGTGAGGGTCCCACCTGGCTGGCGTCTTTCACGTGGATGTTGTCGATGAGTTTACAGAGCAGCCAGAAGTATTCTTTACAGCCGGTCCGTAACAGAGGCTCCTCTTCGTAGTCCTCCACCTGCAGACACACGTTACCACCAAACTGACGCGTTAATATCAGAACACACACGTTCTGCTTTCAGTAGGAGAATCAACTGAACCACTGATCTGATCCAGAACCACTGGAGACGTTTAAAGGCAGCCTGATGACGTTACAAGGCTAAACACAGAAGTGGTTCCGACCCAGACAGATTTATAAACAATCTGATGGGAGAGCGACGGCTGGCGAACATGACTCGCTGAGGTTTGAGGTTTCTTGTCTGAGGCTCCAGAGGACAGAAGCCTCACTGGTCAGATCGATCTCCACAGCTGACGTCACAACATTAATTAACGCTCAATAAACATGGACGTTAAAAAACATATTCAGAGTGTCCCAGTCGCTCCTGCATTACTCCCACCTGAGGGAACATGTCTCAGAAATCTATCGCAAAGCTCAAATTGAGTCAGATCATCGTCCCGGAGGACTTCTGACACAGAGTGTAGCCTGCAGCCGAGTCCTCTTAAACCTGGACTTCGGCTTCGGTGTGTGTGGGACTCACCCTCAGTGGTTTCAGGGCCTGTGCGTCGGGCAGGAACTTGAGCAGCGTGGAGGCGGCGAGCAGCAGGAAGGATCTGTTGATGGACTCTCCTCCCTCCAAACCGGAGAGAGAGAGCTTGTAGAGGCCGTTACACGCCTCGTGTCTCACAGCCGGCTGAGAACAACAACAACATGTCAGACATGCTGACAAACATGAAGTAAACTTCTACAAGTCATTTCTTCTTTGTTTGTTTACAGACACGGCCGTGACTTTTAGGCCTCGGTGGTAACGATTACGTCATCGTTGATTTTCTTCTGAATTAATCGATTAGTTCTACGATCTAAGAGATGCCCGAAATGTCGCACTCAATAAAATGTCTCATTTTCAGAAGAAAAAATTATTATTTTTGCAACAAGTTTTCAATCAATCGATTCATTTTCAACTATCAAATGAATTTCCAACCATTCTGCTAATATATTAATCGAAAAAAAATATAAGAAATAAGAAATGTTTCTGTTCTCTCTGTGATAATAAACTGAATATGTTTGAGTTGTGAACAAAATAAGACATCTTTCATAATAACAAACAACTAATCGGATAATCAAGAAGATGATCAACAGATGAAACAGTTGTTAGTTGCAGGCCTGGATCTCGTATCTCGTCTGGTCTTCATGAATCCACAACCTGCAGCTGGTTAGCTTAGCTCAGCAGCTAGTCTGACTCTGCCCAAAGGTGACTCACCTAACAGCCCCTCTGCAGCTCACCAACACATTAAATCTTATTTTTATTAACAAGATTCAATCACAACAAGGTTATAAAATGTAGGTTGAACTAAACTAATGTTCAGCAGGGAGCTTTAGAGGTGCTGGTTGTAGATTGTGGTTCCTGTGAGGGACGTGTGGACGGGCTCACCTCCGGTACCAGCAGGGTGAGTTTCTTCAGCCAGTCATGAAGGTGGTCGCTGTCGGCCAGACTGGACTTGACTGTGGACGAGCAGTGAGCCCAGCTCACCAGCAGCCACATGGAGTAGTGAGTCACTGGAGAGAAACACAAACAGTTGAGTCTGCCTTCTTTCTCTGTATCAGGTCTATTTGTGCTTGTTTCAGGGTCATATTGTGATTTTAGCAACTATTTTGTGTGTAAATATAAAATAAACAATGACAAATGTTAACAAGAATCATTTCAAAGTTCTTACCTTCGTGGCGAGACCTGTGGTCAGACTGCGCCTTCAGAACTCTGTTGGACAAAAGACAACATGTAAATTATACTCGATATATTTCAAACACCACGAAGATGCTCTGTACTCCTGGATGTTATCACCTGTGTGCGAGGTTGTCGTAGGTGTAGGCCACGTTGATCAAACGCTGGATGAGGTTTGTCCCCTGAACGAGGCTGAGGAACACCTGCAAACACACAAACAAACACACAAACATCAGATAAAGAAGAAGCAGGTGGTGGATGATCACCACTTCAACCGTCAGCTGGAGGAACGTTTACCTCAGTCAGCCGGGGGATGTGCAGGCCTTTCCCGTGCTCCACGGTGGACTTGCGAGATTTGCCCGGCCAGGCTCGTTTGCGTTGGCTGTCGGCGAGGCCGGACCAGGAGAAGACGTCGTGGTAGGCCAGGTCCAGGTCCGCAGGGTCCACAGCAAACTGGCAGATCAGCTTCAGCAGGCAGGCCAGGCAGTCGAGCAGCCACTGCAATGAAAACCACCCACATGAAGATCCCACGATACAATTCTTAATTTAGACACATGCAAATCAAACTACTAAGATTATGAGAATGTGTTCTCATTGAACGGTTCCCTCAAAGAAGATCTGGTCTGTCTCACCACAGTCCAGGACTCCTGGTCTTTGGGCTCCAGGATGCCTGAGTTGAAGATCTCCAGGAGCAGCTGCAGACCTCCGGATGAAACAAACTGCAGGACAGAAGAAAAACACGGACTCTAGATGTTTCCTCTCAACATATTCAAGAGGGAGGAAAAGTTAGAAATTATTTTTTGTTTGAGTTTCTCACTGTCTAAACAACAGATCTATGTGTTTCTCCTCTCTCAGACGATGTGCTGCTTCGTACCTTGCAGCTCCAGGTGTTCTTGCTGTTTTCGATCTGATCCTCACTGGAGTCATCAGAGTCTGGATACAGATCGCTGTAGCTGCCCTGGAAACACACACAAGTCTAAGAAAACGGTCCATGCATGTGTGTACTTCCATCGTTTGAATAATTCATATGTCTAAAATCTTTACAACATCAGCTCGAAGGTTGTTTAAGGCTATAAAACATAATAATGAACAAATCAGCGTGTTTCCTCACGGTGGACTCTCGGTGGATGCGGCGGTTGGGTTTGCCCAGAGCCTCGATGATCTCCAGAGCGTACAGCAGCTTGTGGGGGCTTTTAATCCTCAGCAGCTCCTTCCAGCACAAACCCTCCCCGTTCTACACACGAACAAACAAACATGACAGAAAAAACACAACAATTTCAATTTGCGATCAAGATAAAGTTTAGAAATCGGTCTCTGATGTTGGTGCAATATTTTCTCTTTTTTGATTCTGAGGGACCGACACCAGAATTGATCACGCTGATCATTAAAAAGTTGTGTGTGGAGCGTCTGGACTGACCGTGTCGTCTGAGATGTTCTGGAACGCCTGCAGCATCTTGGGACATGTAGGAAGCAACATCAGCAGCTCCCAAACCCGCCGAGACAGATTCTCTGCGTGGAGGTGAAGCTCCTCACAGCGCGCACTCTGCAAGGACACACACATACAATCCTTTTATTCCATCCTCTTCATCTTCTTCATTAACTTGCTCTGCATACATGAACACTTCTAGCACTCAAACCCACCTCAGGGTTGTCGTGGACCTTCTCGGTGTTGGGGCTGGGCGGTTTGAAGCAGGCCAGCATCTCCAGCAGGTCGAACAGCGTGGTGAGGTGTGGCTCCTGGAGGAGCAGCAGCATGGGGATGTGCTCCTTCTGAGGAGGAGGCAGGCAGGAGGCCGGCAGCTGGATGCCCTCCCCCTTCCTCTCCCTCCGCGGAGCTCCCAGAGACACAAACACCATCTGGGATCAGACAGATAAACACAATGATTCATTTGTGCTTTTTCCAAACAACGGAGACATAAAATATACTCTAAATATATGATCCAGTATCCCAAATGTTCTCACCTGCATGTCTTTGAAGCCCAGCTCATGCAGAGTCTTCTCGTCGTAGTCCGTGGTCAGCTCGTGGCCGGAGGAGATCATCCTGACTGGTCCCATCAATCCACCTGCAGGAAACAAGACAGACTTCACACAGCAGCTCGCAAAGACCTCAGCATCAAAGGAAAGATACTTCTGTCAGCTGTTTAGGTGCTCTGGAGACGTTTGTAACTACACAATAGCGAGGGGAGGATCTGTAGGAGCCGACCTGGGAAGTCTCCCGCCTGCCGGCCGCTCTGGCCAAACTCCTGCAGCTGAGCCTGCTGGTTCATCTGCTCCTTCTGCAGGTTCTCGTACCAGTGGGTCACCTCAGCTCGCAGGTCGGCTACCTGGTCGCTGGGATACATCTCGATGGTCATCTGCAGACACACACACAGTAGAATACTTAAACACGAATCTAATGATGAAATAGGTTGAGATCTAGTTCAGAATCTGATCAAATCTCAGGTTTTACAGGTTGAATTATTCATGAACTTCAGGTTCACCATCAGGTTTTAGTGTCAGAGCTACATATCAGCTGTACTTGTGCTCAGTAACTGTTCCTTAGTGGAAGCTGGTGGTTTGTTGTGTCGAATGTGAAGCCGTCACCTTGTCAGGAAGGCCGGCGGGCTGACAGACGATCCTGAGTGGAAGAGACTGTTTGTCGCTCAGAGCCTTCAGGTGGCTGCTGATTCCCGTCCCCTCGATCTGCCACTGCCGCAGGTGATACGCAAACCTGACAGGGACAAGAAACAACGTGTCGTTGAGGTGTGTTTCTGTTTCTGTGCGGTCTCTGTAACCATGAATGCTGAAGGAAGTGATTCATACCTGCGTCGGAAGGCCTCCAGGTGTGTTTTGAGCATGAGCAGCCCCCTCTCGATGCTGGTCAGGCTGGAGTGGGCGTCTTTCTCCAGGTTGGCTGAAGCCATCAGCAGACTCTCCATACACTTCCTGATGAACTCCTGCTCCTTCTCCAGGCCCGTCTTACCAGCTGTCACAACACAAGACAAACTTGTAAATAAAACTTTATAGCACTCAATGTAAGTTGTCATTTTGATTATTTACCAGCTGTTCAAATCAACCTCGACTGTATTTTTTGACCATGACAGTTTGATTCTTGCTCATTTTGCCAGGAGGCATCAAAAAATATGTCGGTGAGATTGTTTCACTTTAAACACTGAAAATGTTTTGGATTGTGAGTGATTGTGTTGATGAAACTCCAACTTATGATGAAATTAAAGCCTTTTTCCAACATCGTCATTAAGCATTCTGCAGATTTTTGAGATTCTTCTGAGAGCACATGAAGGAGGGAAACTAACCGTTGATGTAGTAGGAGTTGATGTACTGGATGGCAGCGCGGCTGATATCAGCAGACTGAGCTCTCAGAGCGATTCCCCACAGCTGGTCCATCCCACACAGCTGGACACACAAACACACAAACGAGTCTGTGAGTTACCCGCCTGTCTGCTCAGATTAAACTAAAGGTAAGATGAGTAAATGCTACAGGTCTGCGGCATGTTTTAATACTTCATTGAGAAAATAAACAATGTGTCTTATAAATACTGTTGTGAGCATGAAGGAATAAATCAAAGAGGAGTCTGTTCACCTCACAGCTGGAGGCGTTGTCCAGCGCACTGGTGGCGAGTCGAGCCAAGTTACAGAGGTGCTGAAACAGATTCAGGCCCGTCATGCTGATGGTCTCTGGCTTCAGCTGAGGCATCTAGACACACACACACACACAAGTTAAATTAACACTGACGTACACAAACAAAGCAACATCATCACAGCTGCTGTTCATGTCAGTGTGTTTCCACTCCAGCTGACCTTAAAATATCCACTGGAATTAAACCGCTGAACGTATTCTGCCGTAAACTGTCACACTTAAGTTGAGTCATTTTCTCTTTGTCTTGTTGTGATCATGGATTCGTTTGTTTAGGACAAACGTTGTTTTAAGCAGGCGAGTGATTTGTTTCAAGCGTCGCTCACTCAGCTCTCGTTGGTCTTTGGAAAACTTTCAGACATTTAGAAAAAGGATGGATTGAAAATCACCTATCAGAATGAGTTTCTGAATACGTCTGAGGAAAGAAATTGGTCATGGAAGTTGATAATTGATGACTTGATTTACAGGTTTTATAACCTTATAGATGCTGTCAGGCTTCCCATAGCTTCAGTGGTTATTCACTTCCCTGCATTCATGATTCTGACAGTATCCAAGCATCAGTTTCTGATGTCTGACACTCTGTAAACTTCTCATTCCTCTTCATCGTTTGTGTTTCCTGGCTGTGTCTCTACCTTCTCCAGGAACAGATGTTTGTAGGTCTCCATGCCCATGGCGTGCTGGTCCTTGCTGCGGACCTGATTGAGGAACCAGTGCAGAGCGTCGTCGTAACACTCGGCGTCCTCGACCAGGCAGTGCCAAAGGATGTCCACCTGCTCCAGACTCAGTCCTGAGAGACACAAACACACACAGCAGCTCAGTCTCCATCACTTCAGACTGGGGAAAAACTCATTTCTCTTCCATTTGTTTTCTTTAATCATCCAGCCACTGTTGGTTTCAAACATGGAGTCTGGACTTCAAAAGGATAATGTTAAGACAGGAGAAACTTCCCAGGTTGAGTTTCAAACTCCGGTTCCGACTGTCTGACTTTTGGTTTCTTGCAGTTTGCTTTATAAAACTTGAATGAACGCCACGTGATAAAACCGGGTTAAATCTGGTGAAATACTACGAGAAACGGGTCATATTTTCTCCTCTCACAGAGAGACAGTGGGAGCATTGTTCTCAGTGGGGCAGCTCAGGTTGCATAATGAGGTCTTTTTTAGCGTCATTCCCCAAAGACTCCGAGAGAAAACCAAACACTCATTCAGAGTTCATTTCCAAAATACAGTTCCTGTAGAAAAATACAACAGTGTTTGCAGTTCAGAGCAACAGAGGCGATTTTAACTGCTGCTGAATGTTTGTAAAAGCAGCCGATGCTTCGTTCGTGTCACTACAGCGTGAAACTTGAAAATGTGTCGACAGCAACAAGAGAAACAAGCTGATTTTTCTTCATTCATAGTAATTAATTTGTTTACTTGGTAAATTAGGTCTGAACAATATGATAAAAAAAATCATATTGCAATTATTCCACAGATACTGTGACTTTGATATGATCTATGATTAGTGGGAATGAAAGTTTTGCATCATAATTTTCATTTTTCACAGAAAAAGAAAACATTTGTTGGGGTCAGTGCCGATTAAACATGTCACCAAAACTGTTACCTGAACTCTTGTTTTCTTGTTACCAGAAAACTGGAACAAAACTAAAATGCTGCAACATTCAACTTGTTCCTCTTGATGTGGAGCAAACAAACTGAACTACAGGTGTGAAAACGTCCTTACTGAAGTGGTCGGGAGATCCCAGAGTGGAGAAGACGCAGGTGAGGAACTGCAGACGGACCTGGACCTCCGCACTGTGGCTGTACCTGCAACCATGAGGTACGTGGGTTCATTCATTCATTCATCATTCATCATTCACAGGGTTTTACAACAGAGTCTCTACAGGCTACTCACAACAAAAAGCTGCAAGTTTTTTGTTTTTTTTTCAGCTCTGAGTCAGTTTTTATTGAAGCAGAAGTGTGTGTGACTGAGCTGCAGGCCGACAGACTCACAGTGCAAACTTGTGCCGGTGTTCACGGACTTCCTGGATGTAGTGCTGCAGGTTATCGAAGAACAGCTTCATCATGTGCAGCTCCTTCTCAGCCCACCTGACAGAACCAACCAAACACCATCAGGACCAAAGCATGCAAAAGATTCTCCCTCATCGCTACAGTTCAGGAGCCAATTCACATCTCAAGACCAGTGAGGTTTAATTCTAAATTAATGTGAATATAAGACATATTGATTATTAATGTTCCTTACATGGTGATCCAGTGAGTGTCGTAGCTGGAGCCGAACTGCTGGAAAGTGCCGAAAAGTTTGGGTAGCAGACGCAAAGAAACCACAACAGACCTGAAGGAGACGAGAAAATGTGGGTCAAAAACAAGAACAAAAGAAAAGAAGGAATGAAATAAACACTGAAACAAAATATCGACTGTTTTATGGACCATAAAAGATGTAAGACACTAGAGATATTTTCCAGGTCAGTCTTACCTGTGGTGGGCCAAGTTGTCGAGGCAACCCTCGATGAATCGCATTCGGATCTGTCGGTCAGTGAACCAACAGACGAGCGAACACAGCAGCTTCTCTGCCTCGTTAATCAGACCCTCAGACAGATGGATCTACAAACACACAGACAAACATTAGTTCACACTGAGAGCTGGTAATTCTGACTTATTACCTCTGATCAACAGCTCCTTTTTATTTAGCTTTGGTACATTTGCTTTTCTTCAGCTGTTGATGCTTTTATTTTCTGATTATTTTACGGAAATCTTCTAATAAAAAAAGGTACAATAACCTCTGCTGATCAGAGATGAACAAACAAAGAGCCAAGACACATCACACCGGAATTAAGGGCCGACTGTTGGATCATTCCGAACATCAGCCTTGTGTACTGTTGCTGTACATGTCTGATATTAGAAAAACAACTGGAGGGTTTGAGGTCATACCGCGTCCTCGTCCTGAACCAGGTCCCACAGCAGAGTGTTGCCCTTCTTACAAACGTTGTCCAGGTTGATGTCAGTCACAGCGTGGCTGCTGGAGTACTGGTGCTTATGGACGGCCGGACCTGCAGAGAAACTCACATCGTTAGCAGGTTTCCATTGCTGATTTAACACAACAACAAAAAAATTAAGTCGTATGGGTCAAAATAATCTGATTATTCTGGTCTTTTAAAGGCCCTGGGTGTGGCTCACCTTGGACCAGGTGCTCATGGTAGATGGAGGCCAGGTTGGGGAGGTGCTGCTGGAGGTGGGAGCTGAGCTCAGCGTGGGAGTTGATCTGGACCAGCTCCTCCTCACAGCCCGACTCCTCACCGTCAAAGTCGGCCATGTTCTTCTCCGACTTGGCGCTGACCTGGGAGCTGCTGCAGCTCACGTCGTCAGCACTCAGCATGTCCTCCACCATCGGCCTGAGAGAGGAGGGAGGGTTTCATCAAGATCCATTAAAGATCAATCAGACAGTTGCATATAACATTTCAAGTAACTGTGCAGTCCTAATGTGCAGTGAGGGTAAAATGTATTGGTACTGTTTCATCAGTGAGTGTCGGCCTGAGCAGATTCAGGGACAAAGCTGCAGATCGTCGCCTTACCCGTCATGATGATGGTGGTGATGATGGTGGTGGTGGTGGTGCTGGGGGCCAATGAAACGCCGGCAGTTGAAGAGCTCGCTGCCCATGGCTTCTCCCAGGAAGTCCCCAGGCCGCGGCAGGCACGGAGGCTCCTGAGGCCCCTGGACCATCTGTGAAGGGCCGATATCTGACGGCTGCTGCTGGGGCTCCGTCCCATCAGGCCGAGCAGACGACGAGGCAGAACAGGCGTCTAACATCCTCATCCGGCCCTCCAACGACGTTGATGCAGCTGTAACCATGACAGCAGAAGTCTCTGGGTTGAAGGGGAGAACCTTGGACTTGGCTCCGCCCCCTGTGCCACTAGGCCCCGCCCCCTGGCTCGGCCCCTCACCGAGCGCCTCCCCAGCTTTCCTCTTCCTCGACTCCGTCTGCTCCCTGGGCTCCTTCTGCTGCCCGCCTTCAGCAGCCGACCTGTTCCCCTCGTCTTCGTCCTCTTCATCGTCATCATCGTCCTCCTCATCGTCTTCCTCCTCGTCGTCCTCCTCCTCCTCCTTTAAGGCTTCGCTGTCCGCCATGTCGTCAGAGTGCATCTCGCTGCCGGGGCTGCCGGCTGATTGGCTGGCCCTGCTGGAGGCGGCCTCGTTGCTGGAGGCCTCGCTGCGGCCGCTGCTGCTGCCCGGCCCGCTGCTGCCTTCCTCCACGCTGTTGGCCGTCTCATCAGAGCTGCCCTGCATCGACTCCTGAGCAGCGACAGAGACACAACAAACAAAAACAGTATTTTAATCCCTTCTGTGCAGCAGCCAATCAGAGGTGAGAGCACAGGTTAAACTCTGATCAGTTAAAAATGTCTCATGGCACAAATACAGAGCGCACAACATGCTTCATGTTTTTTTGTTTCATTTCAAAATCCAGCTACTTCAGAACGCTGCAACTCTGTTTAACTGTGAAGCTCCCGGGCGCCGTTTAGCTCAGTTGGTAGAGCAGCGTCCCCTGTACAGCAGCTCAGTCCTCACTGCAGTGGACCCAGGCCCGACCCGGCCCGGGGACCATGTGTTGCTTTATATTATCATCAGGAGGAGGAGAAGATGACTTTATATCATCAGGAGGAGGAGAGGAGGACTTTATATCATCAGGAGGAGGAGAGGAGGACTTTATATCATCAGGAGGAGGAGAGGAGGACTGAGGTTTCCTTTAAGACTCACTAGGAAAATACTAAACACCAAGTGCATCATTTTATTTCTCCACAAGTTCAGCCCGACACGTCTGGTAACTTCAGAAACTTTGCAAACTCATAATCTCGAAGTCACAGCAGCTGCTTTCATGTTTAAAATCATAGATTCCATGTGTCCATCAGGAACTCAGTATCAAAGAGTCTGTGAAGCTACAGCTGCCGTGTAATGAAATGTAAGCAAAAGAAATCAAAACAGCAGGGAGTCCAGGATCCAAACCAGCCTCACTGAGTGTGTGTGTGTGTGTGTGTGTGTGTGTGTGTGTGTGTGTGTGTGTGTGTGTGTGTGTGTGTGTGTGTGTGTGTGTGTGTGTACCTCCGTGTCAGACAGCCTCTGCTGGCTCCTCTTGCTTCCAGTCATCATCTGGTCGTCCATCTCCATGTCGCTGCCTCCGCTGTGTTGAGTGTCGCTGTTGTCGCTGCTGTCCGGACTGGCGGCCGGTGAACCTGAGACCAGACAGGAGGACGGACTCAGAACCAGACTAAGAACTTTTCTGTTTCTCCTTTTCCAAAGAATTTGCTCTTGAACAAGTTTCACATTTCCACCAGTTTTGAGTTGAACTATTGTAGTCAGGGATGCAAAACTGCCAACATACAGCTACATTTTGATCCTGCAGGACATCTGAAAGTTTAATATTTTTACACTGTTGTTTTACTACGTTTTCTCCATGAATAACTATTCTGCCGTTTGTTAGTCAGAAGCAGAAACATCTGGAATGCATCTCTGACATTCTCGGTTCATCTGTGTTGATCTGCCGAACGTGCATCCGGACTGACCTTTCTTGTTGCCCATGGGGATGTTGGTGTTGAGCAGGGAGGCGAAGGAGCTCTGCTTGGAGAGCTGGGCTTTGGCTGCCAGAGCGTTGTTCCACAGAGCCTTGATCAGCATGGAGGCCAGGTACAACGTCTGAGGAGGGAGGGAGACACACGAGCATGTAATACAACAGTCTGCTGAAGATCACGGTGTGTTTAAGGTGATATAAGGCTGTATGTGTGTGTGTGTGTGTGTGTGTGTGTGTGTGTGTGTGTGTGTGTGTGTGTGTGTGTGTACCTGCTCGGTGTGGGCGCTGGGGTGCAGGCCTGACACCAGGTTGAGGACATGGCGAAGAGGCACTGGGTCCAGGTTTTTGATGAGCGAGGGGAAAAGGTCGTGGATGTAACGGCTACAGTGTTTCAGCTAAAACACCAAACAGAGAGCAGAGTTCACGATTTCATGAGTTCCTCGTTGACTGGCACAGGTTTGATGGCCTGCAGGCAATATTCTTAAATAACAGAATAAAGTTTACAACCCAGATTCAAAAGAGAGACAGAACATTTCAGCTGAATACAGAACAAAAGAAAGATATTTAGTGGTCCGTCCCTGAACAGATCGAGAGAATAAAGCTCAGGTCTGGTCTCACCTGAGCTGCAGCAAATACAGTCCACATGCTGCGTGCTGAGTCGGCCCTCTGCAGCCAAGAAGTTCAGTCACTTGGCACAATGATCTGGAAAACACACACACCTTGAAATCAGCAGTGCTTGGAGGAAACAAATCGATCTCAATGCTCCAGTGTTTCACAGTTAAAGTCAAGAAACAGGCAGGTTGGAGAAACTGCATAATAAGAAACGATAACAACAAGAGAAATGTGTTAGATTTGGTTATAAACAGCACATTTGTTTACAGTCACAGGATCACAGGTCTCACCTCAATGTGCAAATTAGGTCCAAATATGTGCTCCACCACATTGTTGTGGATCAGCCAGTCAGCTAGTTCCTTGGCGATGGACCTGAAGGGTCGAAACAGCGTTTAGAAACATTCAGAGCAGAAAACTTCAGCGTGTCTTCTGGCAGGATGTGTGTGCTGCGACACAGGACGTGAATCTGCTTCTTGTCAACCCGACAGGTGTGACCAGAGCTGACAGGAGTGTGTCTTTTCTTTCCTTTCAGTGGTAAAAACCTGTGAATGCACCAGCTAACAGTGTTTCATAAATGTCTGACTTGATGGACGAGCTTACGTTTCTGTGTCGGACACCAGCGACTCGTTGTTGCAGACGTCGTTGAAAGTGTGGAGTTGGTTCTGAGGAAACACAAACACGCAGATATTTCATGCTGAGTGAAGAGGCAGCACATCATTCATCTTTGTACGAGGTTATTTCCCATCAGTGCCATTCCTAAACATTTAAATTAAAAGAAAGCTGCTGACAGACAAACAGGCTCTGGGCTGTAATTATCGCTGTTTCCAGGGAAATATCAGACAGAGGCAAACTTCAAATTGTGTCTGGGGTCTTTATTGGCTTTTATAAACTGAATTAAATAAAGCAGCAGCCGTTGTAAGATGCAGGTGTTTCTTCCACCAGGTCAACAGTCCAGACTGTGATCAAACTCACTCATATTCAAAGGAAATATGTTACGTTTTCACCCCTAAATTGTCGTCTTTGCTGTAGATTTAGATGCCATGATACTCAACAGCAGGTTTATTTACTGAGATATCACTACTGCTGTAACGGAGACAATATAATCAATTTCAATTTTACAATCCAAGATAATGTCCAGTATCTAAAAAACACACTCAGCACTAGAAATTGAGGAATAAAACACTGGGAAGATGCATCCTTTCAAAGATTTACTACCTTGGAGCCAGACGATTGTTTTCTGGTGTGGAATATCATGTTTGTATGTATATACAAGTCTATTCTATTCCTTAGCTTTTTAAATCATGCTGTTTGTTTTTTGCTATTGTTAATGTTTTTTTGTAATATTCTGTCCTTTAGCTGCTGTATCACACAAATTTCCTCGTTTATGGGACAATAATGGAATACCGATCCTGACTGACTGATTCTGAATGAGCATTAAAAGGTCCAGTGTGTAGGATTACAGGACATCAGGTTGAACACCCCTCACCAAACCCTCCCTCCAGTGGACTCCTTCCTTCTGAAAACACAAAAGTCCCTCTTCGAAGCCGTTGTTTAGGTGCGACCGTGACAACCTTCATGTAGATTCTCAGTTAAAAAGCTCGGCGGCGCGTCTGCAGGGTGACTCACTGTGATTTGGCTGAGTCCTGCCAGCCTCATGGTGAGCGTGGGGGACATGAAGTATTTGAAGGCGAGGTCCAGGCTCTCCTTGTCGAAGCACAGCGCGCTGTCCAGCGGCTCCTTCACCGTGCTCCACATCAGGTCGGCCATGTTGCGCGCCGCGCTCTGCCGCAGCTCCTGGTCTGACAGCTTGCACAGATACCTGCAGACGGCATCGAGGACGAGATGAGCTCAGCTGACAAAGAGTTTGACATTCACACACAAATCTTTTTGGAGCTGACAGCGTTGATTGATTGATTGATTGATAACTTTGACTTGAATGATTTGTGACATTTCCACACATACAATAAGAAAATGGACATCCAGAACAATGTGAATACCTGCTCTGCCATGTTGTTCTTAAATTATTTTTTCTTTTTTTGCTCAATTTCAGCTGAAAAACCTCCACCCACTTTAGATCTCTCTTATGAGTTCTGAGTTTCAGCCACTAGTGATAATCAAAGTTAAATTCACCTAAAACATATTTTGATTTTGTCTGATACCAAAACAACCGAGCGGCAAACTTGAAATTCTCCTTTCCACTCTCACATTTCTGTCGATGCACCGAACTTCTCCAGCACTTGAAAAACTGTGTTAGTACCTCTGAGATTCATTTTTAATCACATCCCTTTCCAGCCCTGCGTAGGCGGACTTTGAGACATCTGATCAACAGCAGAATGCTGCTGACTCATCCAGTCATTACTCTGAGCCGGGATGGTTGGGTTTGTGGTTTTCAGGTCTTCTGTGATGAGCTGGGAGGCTTCGGTTGCTGCCGCAGGAGTTTGTGTTTTGCTGATCAAACCGATTTTAAAGGGATTTTTAGGACAAACGACTACAAAGAACTAAACTGACTCTTGTGTCAAAAGAAAACATGTTTGTGTTGTTTCCACACCATCATTTCTCCAGAAGCTTAACTTCATCACATCGCTGACATCACAGCACAGATGTAATAAGACTGTGTTTTAAACCGTTAACCTCAACAGGGCTGTTCACTGAATCTGATGTTTGGTATCAAGTGAAACGTTTAACGAGGCAGCACTAACAAGACTAAAGGGCTTTTCACACTGCTTTATGCCTCAGCTTCGGGGTCGTCACCTGAAAATCAACTTAACGCTGTGATAAAGGGTGCTGATGTGAAACGGGGTGAAAGTAACGCTGAGGTGTGAGCTGGACGGACATTTTGAGTTGGGGGGGGTGCCTTAATAAATTCACGGAACAACCCTTTAATCATCATTTTGTATTCCAGCCATCGTTTTCTTCGACTGTGGCGAGTCTCTGCTCGGTGAGACGGCCGAGCATCAGCCTGCCTGCATCACATGACCGAGCTCTGCCGGCGCTCTGCCTCCTCTGGGGTCATGTGAGGAGAGGTTCACCGGAGGCCTGGTAACTGTTTCCATGGCGACGGGAGCTCTTCCTAGCAACACATGTGTGGCGCTTTGGAGGGGGAGAGAGCACGAATGAGCGAGGCGCGCTGACTGACTGACTGACTGAGAGACGGAGAGAGATGGAGAGAGACGGAGAGAGATGGAGAGAGACGGAGAGAGATGGAGAGAGACGGAGAGAGATGGAGAGAGATGGAGAGAGACGGAGAGAGACGGAGAGAGACGGAGAGAGACGGAGAGAGACGGAGAGAGATGGAGAGAGACGGAGAGAGACGGAGAGAGATGGAGAGAGACGGAGAGAGACGGAGAGAGACGGAGAGAGACGGAGAGAGACGGAGAGAGACGGAGAGAGACGGAGAGAGACGGAGAGAGACGGAGAGAGATGGAGAGGGGAAAGGAGCTCGAGACTAAAACCGTCCACGTCTGGATTCGTCACTTCAGATGGCAGGAAACATCTCTGGGGTGATACGCCTCCAGACAGACGCCAACACGTGTTTCCAAAGCATTTAAAGGTGCAACATGTCTACGTATTTGACAGTGGAGAACAACACACAGGATTCTAAAGGCTGCCGATGAAGACTGGAGCAGATTTTCTGTTTGTTCTGATTTGAATCAGTCACCAGAAGCTGCGTTTCCTCCAGCCTCATCTGGGCAGCAGAGCTGTCGGATGCTGAGCAGACGGAGGAGAAAAGGTGTTCAACAAAATGGCAGCTACTCAGTCATATACAAACTCAGACGGCCTGCAGCAGAGCGCAGGACGCAGAGTTAAACTGGGAAAATGATCTCCTTATTCATACAGTCACAGAAGATGAATTTAAGAAGTCAATTTATTTTCCTCTCAGGACGGTGACACGGCGCAGGAATAAAAATCACAGTATTTGTATTATTGGCTTCAGTGCCAAACACAATATATATACACGAGTATTTTTAAATTTTGTCAAAAGCACTGGGATCAGATGTCAAGATCAAAAATCAAAAATACCCTCATCTACATTTGAATGGCCAAAACAAGGGGATGTTTCTATTCATATCCTTAAATACTTACACCCTTCATCTCATTGTTTTATTGCTAAACCATTAAAAAATATTTAGATGCTAAAATCAAACCAGTGTCCCACGTCTCCTTTCTCCACAAATCACTGAAACTGTACATTTTTACTCTTTATGCACCAAGTCAGAAGGTTCCTTGTATAAATATATTCAGAATCTCTTGAACATCCAAGAAAAATTAAGACTCTGACTGAGATATTACAAACTGAAATGAACTGTTGATAGTGTGGCAGTGATTAAATGTTTCTTCTGTTCATAAAAACATTTAGCCCTTAGCCGCGGCACAGAAACTCATCAGGAACGAATGTGGCTGAATCAAACACAAACTGAAGCCTTCTTCACTGCGACGTCTGTTCAAACTCACCGTATTACGTAGGTGCGGAACGGTATGATGTGCTGCATGACGGCAGGAATATGCAACCATATTCTGATCTGTGGACAGAAACACAACGCAAATTAATTCACAGCACACGTGAAAACACAGCAGGTAATCCACACTGGGGGTCGTTAAAACTTCAAGTGTCTCAGCTGCAGTTTATGAGACAAATGCAGCTGAAACTAATGCAGTCCAGTATTTCTTTGAAGAGGCTGAAAATCAGAAACACCTGTCAGTAAAATGCAACACATGGACACAACAACACAAACTGAAGCCTCATAAATGACCATGAAGTCACAGAACGTTATAGTTTAGCAGGAGTTCTGTCGAGCAGTCAGCAGTGAGCAGCTTGTGTTTGGGCTGGTGGACTCACGTTGGAGACGATGGTGATGAAGGCGTGGGCGATGGGGAAGGGGAGGCTCTCCGGAGTGCCCGACTCGAAGCACTCCTTCATCAGGGAGAGGCCGTGCTTCCCGCAGAACAGACAGACGTAACGCAGCAGATGCAGAGGCACCTCCACGTCCTGGTGGATGACAGACCACGTCAGATATCATTACAGGTCCCGTAGAGAACAGATGAGAGCTACACATCTGGGTTCATTACAAAGCAGGTCTAGTATTCAGAAACTGTCCCTTCAAACACGCTGTCAAGACTTCTGTAAGGCTGTGATGTCACAATCAACCGCCTTCAGCCCTGACGTGCTGCGGCTGCAAGCAGAACAGGCGAGAAGTCAACAGACGACTCCAGTTTGCTTATTTTCTCGTGGAGCTCAGGGGCAGAAAAACATCTGTGTGGAGACGCCTGATGTTTCTGTGGTTGTTTATCAGTTTTAAATCTTCAGCATAGTGTTCAGCAGAACGCTGCAGCTCTGTTTTACCGTGAAGCTCCGACACTTCACTTGCATTTTGTGGTGATCTGATCCTTTAAGTCTCGATGCATCATCACTCGTTAATACTTTTTTCCTCACATTTTTTGGTTCGCTCTCCAGAAGTGGACACACTTGCTGAGTCATCTTCATTTACAGGCAACTGTCATCAACAATGTGTTTTTGTAATTGCAAATCACAAAAAAAAAACATTAGATGAACATGGACATAAAGTCCAGGGGAGAAATGACTTGAACCCAGAAGAACCTGCGGTGACAAACTTGTGGCACTTTAAATGAGTCTAGTTAAACGGACCTCCATTACAAATCTGGTTATTCGTCTCATAAAAAGCAGTAAAAACACAAATATTATGAGCTTGAATCAAACTGATAATAAGTTTTTTCCTACAGTTTTCACACTGTGATAAAAACAAATTCATGAAATCGTGTCAACAATTTGCAGTGAACTCTTCTGCACATCACAGTTACGTTCATTGTTAAATAACCTGCTGAGTTTCTTAACATTTATTTCTTTTTAGCAGGTATGTTTCTACATTTAAATTCCTCTCCAATTTAAACCACACAAACTCGTTGGACAGTGTTTCAGTGTCTAAACTTAACTGTAGTGCGGTTCACCCCTGACCTGGATTAATACTTTATTACAGTGAGAAGGTGAAATCCACCGAGCTCACGGATTATCTGAGGAATTCATCGACAGGAAACAAGCCTGAACCCACATGGACTCATTCAACACTCTGTGGAGGTGCTGTGTTCTTCTCCAAAGCACTGTTATTACATTGATTCTCATCTCGAAAGATTTTCATCTCAGAGCACAAAGAGCAGCGTCACGAGCGCAGACCAATGACAGCCTGTTACCATGGACTTCACGAGGCTCGGCACACTGTAATAATGTGGGCGTCGATTTGACAAAACAAACCAAAGAGGGCAGGAAATGTAGACAATACTTAGTGAAACAGAGAACTGTGCTCAACGCTCCACACACTGACTGACACGAACCAAAACTATGATATCAGGCGTTTCTCACGTAAACCTTCTGCCTCCGGAGGTCAAACAGTCACTGAACACAACAACCGACGCCTTCGACAATCGAATACTTTCTTACTTTGTCTTTCACCCAGTGAAAAACAGTCATCATGTATAGACAGTGACAAGCTCGTTTCTTTAGTGCTTCATATTCTGTTCTTATCTGAATGTGACTCACACCTTCATCAAATGGATGTAAGGAACAGGTAGTATTGAGTTCTTGTCTTCTTGTGAATCGACTCCCTGTGTAAAGCCATTTCAGTCCACTGAAATGAAAGAAACACAACTCGTCCAGGAGAGAGAATAAAGCCAGCAGAGAGCAGATCGCTGCAACATGAAACCTCACATCAGACAACGTTTATATTTGGACACTCAGCAGGCCGGATCAGGTTTCTGATCTCAGGGCAGGAGACTGTAAGAAACTCCCCCATGAGCGAAACACAAATGCAACGCTTCATAAAACCCTTCAGCAGAACTCAAGCTCTTACAGGATACCTGAACCAACTGCACGTCCTTATTATCACATTTAAATCTTTACTAAACATCTTACGTACGACCGGCTGCATCTGCATCTCTGCTCTATTTAAATTCACCCTTTGTTTTTATCTTAATCCACTGTAAGAAGCTCTATTCCACTTTTATTCTTCATGCAAGTACTTGGATGTGAAATGTCATTTAAAAACATACAAAAAGACATTCAATACAAAGTGATAGTTTACATTTTCAGACATTTAGTTGCCTCAACATGGGCTGAATATTGTTGTTGTATTCAGCCACAGACTGGAATAAATTTATTTTGTGTTATTTAGTTTTGTCATGTAAGTATCTTGATGCCTTTCCTCTTTGCGTGTAGATCTTACTGTAGTTTAGAGGGATTGTGAATCGAAATCAGTGGTGAAACATCCAACTCATGTCATGAAGTCGTATTGATTATCCTATAATCGACTGTTCAGACAGCTGACTATCAAAGAAATCGCTTATGAAGAATTACTTAAGAAATCATCATCCCTAATTTTGATATCAGGAAACAAAATACAGAGCCGCGTAAAACTGAGGTTTTCTGGCTGGACTTTTATGGCTGAATGACAATTGTGGCTCTTTCGCTCGACACTGAAATCAAAATATAAAATAAATCTTTGATGACGAAATTGTTCTAAACTTACTTTTTATTCAGTGAATGTGAAACAATCTGTAGTTTATAAATCTAGATTAAAGCAGCTTGGAGGAGCTCTCATCCTTGTTGATTCTGGCGGCCCCTGTGGACAGAAGCGGTACCAGCACCAGGACCTCCGGTTCGTTTCATTTGTGTGCAACCTACATTTTTGTTTACTGAAAAAACTGTATGACGACCATTTTATTACATAAATGTTCTGCAGATGCAGCTGCTGTGAGAGGGAGGAGACGACCAAGAGAAGAGGTTTGAAAACGTACCAATCATCTTGGTTTTCTGAGTCTGCCAAAGTTTTAAATGTCACTCTGAGACATTAACTGTCTCCAGAGGACAAACATCTCCTCACAGCTGTCCACTTAACAGAGAAGCTGCTGCTGGAAAGGAGATGACTTTCAGAAATTTCAGACAAATCACAGGAGGTGACTCAGCGAAAAGTGCTGTCAGAGGAAGTGAACTAACACTTCAGTGATCCTCTCCCTCCTTTATTTTTTCCAGTTTTTCTGTCCTCCACATGTGTGAGTGCACTGTGACCTCAGACACAGTCAGAGAAGATGCGACCAATAATCTCGAGTCTCTCCAGCAGTCACGTGACACCGCTGAGCACATCACGCTCCCCTGACGTCCTCGTCTCTTATAGAAATTCCCAACATGTCTCAGGCCTGCTTCTACTTCTCATCATCACCTCCCACAGATCCTGCTCAGGACGCCCGACAGCTGACTGGCAGCCTGTTTGTGCAGCTTCCAGATGAAACAGTTCCAGCACAGAATAAACGATAGAAGTACGATCGGCACGAGAACAAACAACAGGAATTAATCTGACATTTTAAGAGTGTAGCAGAAAATGCTTCTCAGAGCAGCTTGTGGTAAAACAGACATCAGCAGTTTCAGAGAAATGAAAGAAAACGTCTGTGTTGTTCAGCAGCGGTGACATTATCAGTGTGATCTGGCCTGAAGACGACATGTTTCTGCTGTAAGCGTCGGGTGATTGACAGGAAGCAGATTATAACTAAATGCAAGAGAGGAAAAAAAGGTGAATTTCTTACGTTCATGTCGCAGAAGGAGCCGAGGATGTTGCTTTCGTGAGCAGATATGTCCTGGAGGAAAGAAAGACGTTTTAGAGGATATACGTGACAAAAAAACTGTGTTCTGTTTAGTTAATGAATTCAGAGGTTTCTGAATTTTAGGTCACCGTTCACATTAAAAGGAGCTTTATCAGAGAAGAACCTGGTTTAGTTTTGTCAGTAAAAAAGCTGTGACGATGCAAAAATTATCCCGGCCCCCAGAAAACTGCACCATTCACAGTTTTATCCAGATAATAATCAAAATATGGACAAAAACCTACTGGATAATCTTTTTTTCATATGTTGTTTGGGAACAAATTGCTAGACTGCATCACACAGATGATGTATAAAGTATGTTTATAGAGAACATCCCATTCAAAATAAATCAGGAGATCAATACTGGACTGTGCGGCAACAAGCTGCACAGCTTTTTCATGTCTCCTGTGAGAATATTCACGATCATCTCGACATCTATCCTCTGTGTTTTTATTTGCCATCACTGATAAAGTTCTGATATTCTCTCATACCTACACAAACACTGAGAAAGAGCAAGAAATGCAGTTAATCTTTGGGATTAAATTTGAGAAAAAACCCACAAACAGAGTTTACAGTGCACAGCATGTCTGCACAATACTGGGAAAAAATTGACACTGCAATACTTAGATTTTCTTCTATACAGATTTATATTATAATCTGAAACATACAGGACTTTTCACCAGGTAACCTGAACAGTAGATTAGAGGATATGCTCATCAGGTGCTGCCGTCTTAATGTTCGGTGTGAGTGCCACGAAAACACATTTTAAATTTCTTTCCAAGTGCACAAATGCGGACTAACTCATCGTGATTGGAGGTGATTATCATTCATTTGACTGTTCATTAAATTTAGAGTTTGTTGGTTTCATCCATACACAACAAACAAAAGCGTTAACACATTCAGTTGTGGTTTTATTCCAGCACGATCTTCCTGTTGAACACCAGCCGGGTTCAGGGGCTTCCAGAAGCTGTTCTGGTGTGTTAGGTGTGTGACTGGGTCTTACCTCTATGGTGGGGTGTGTGTTGTGTTTGTAGGCAGTGTAGAGGGGAAACTGGATCTGGAAGATCTTGGCGGCACACAGCAGCAGCTTCTCCCTCTCCTCTGTGCTCCAGGAGCTGAACGGGTCCTGACTGTCACTGCTGCTGTTTGCTCCGACACCACCGTCTCCACCCACGGACCCGCTGGCGCTCTCCCCAGGCCCCAGTGCTTCCATTTGGGCTTCACATGGCTGGTTGGCACCCTGACCCTGGTTCTGGGTCTTATTCTGGTTCAGATCGGGAGTGTCTCCGTCCTCTTCGGCAGAGTCTCTCTCCACATTCACAGGTTCGTCCTCCCCAGGGGAGGAGGGCTGGGGGAGGGGCCCGGATGGAGCCTCGCCCCCGCTCCATTCAGACCCCGCCCCCTCAGTCCCAGGCACGCCACCTTTACGGGAGCGGTCCTGGACGCTGCAGAGGCGGTCTCTCAGGCTGCTGATCTGAGCGATGACCAGGTTGATGAGGGCGTAGACCAGCTGGTTGAAGACCTCCAGGTGTTTGTACTCTTTGAAGCAGCACAGACATTGTCTGGAGACGACGCAGAAGACACAGGAAGTGTTAAAGAGGCAACCAACACTGTTTTTTTTTCCAAGTGGGTCAAAAATCTACTCGCCCAAAGGGAGTTTTTACTTGCCCCTTTACAAACTGCTTCATTTCTTAGCAGCTACTGAATAACAAGAGACTGAAGGTAATCGTCAGGGTTAGTAACAAAGAACTTTCTCCTCGTAGTGCTTCCAAGTGGTTTAACTGTTGGCAAAGACGACCAGATCACTTTCTGTTAGTAACAACTACCCACAACACACAAGATTATTCATTCATTCAGTCTGGAATGATGGCTTTGTGCCCAAAGCCAGAGAGATTATCACTGTGACAGCGACAAAGGGTTTCTGAGGAGGTTAGTGGGGAAGCAAAGGGCCCAAACACACCAAACCGACACAGAATGGAACCATCCTGATGTTAACGGCGTCACGTCAGTGCTCGTCCTGCTTCATGAGTCTAAATATCTGGCCTGAAAACTGACTATTAATGAGCTCAGTCAGCCAACGAAGGCGACCGACAGCCCTGACACTCACCATCTGCCTGATTTGTCAGGATCGTAATCAGGATCTCAATAAGCCAACGCAGCAATGTGTTGTGTTTGTCCTCAAACTCGTCCTTAATGTTTCAGACTGCCATGTGAAAATGTTAAAATACTTATAAGATATTCATCAACACACACTAACAGAAAACAAATGTGTCAGCAGATTTTGATTGTTTAGTTCAGCGTCTCCACGTCTCCTCTACACACCAAATATTAAAACGTTCCAGCTGGATGGATGAAAACAAACCACAACAACTGAACTGTAGCGTCTGAAGCAACATTATGACTCAGTGATGTCCTGACTCCAGGCTCCCAGCTGGGACGAAGCCCGACTGTAACTGTGTTCTTACTTTCAGAACTTCTTTACAGCTTTTCAGTCACATTCAAGAAGCTTTCCCTGAATGAGATTTGCAGTTTCCACTCTTATTTTTGTTTCTTAAAGACACACAGTCCTGCTGAAGTTCAGCGCCGCCTGCAGATCATTCACTCATTTTCTCAGCAGATCAGTATGAAATGGGTCCTAAATTTCATATAATAAATTAATAATGTATTTTAAAAGTAAAAAATGGGAATTTGGTAAACAAGTTACAGTACAAGAATGTGCTGATGGAACAGAGAGAGGAGCCTTTGTTTCAACGTTGTCGCTAACAGTCTTTTTATATTTTCATTTGTTTATATTAACTGTACTCGATATTTTAACATCCATTACTATTTTTTTTATTACTTTACTCAAATATAGCTCTCATGCTACAGGAGGGGAGGCTGCATGAGGAACACAAGACCTCCTCAAGTGATAAACGCCAGTGTCTGATGCTGGAGACATTAAGATGAGCAGCGTCATTACTTTTGTTTTAATCTGATTAAGTTAGTAAATATCCATGTTTCCGTAAAACGTCAAGTGAATTTTAACCAAACTTTTGAAGGTTTGCAAACAAAAGAAATTTTTGAGCGAGGTTTGAGCAAATGAACTTGGCTAACCAGCCTCGGCTAGAGGTAAACAAACCAGAAGAGGTCTTTAGGAATTGCTTTGGAAAGGGCAAGTTGTAATCAGACCGAGGAACTTCTGTCTCATCTGTCAACACGTGCCCACTGCTGACAGGCCTCGAAATGCTTTATGGAAACACTGATGTAAACTTGAACTCACTCTTGTGACTCATGTCGGATGTGAGCGACTGACCTCTGTGTCCAGGAGCTGATGTAGCCCAGCACTCGCAGGGCATGTTCCTTCTTCAGCTGGAAGCCTCCTTCACTGCTGTCTGCATCCGATACTGAGGAGGGACGAGAGGGAGCAGCTGTTAGAGATCAGCTCAAGACATCAAGACATCTCGGACTGAACACGTGTTATTTTAACTTTTCATTTTCCGAAGAAATACAGACTGAACACTTCCAACGAACTGCCGGTTGGTTTTATATGGTAACAATCACCAAACATTCAGAAACGCAACAGATTACATCAATCTGTCACACAGTCAAATTCCCCAGAGTTTTCTTTCAGTTTCACTCGTTCACATTGGAGCAGAGATTAAACAATCGACATGAAGACTGATGTGGTCGACAACTAGTGGTTTAAAACTGTATCAGTATCAAGTTACAGTACAGACTGACAGAAAAGTTATATAACCTTTATCAGCTCTATGTCACAATGTTACAGACAGTGAGAAGATATTCCTGAATCCACCAAAAACTGATGGGCTCTGTTCTGACCCATCCCCCATCCAAGTCTGGTGAAAATCTGTTCCGTAGTTTTTGTGTAATCCTGCTGACAAACCAACAAACGCACACCGTCCACCCTTGACCCCTTTCTATCCTCAACTAAAGAGACTCTAGTCCTAACACAAGCTTTTGTCCACCTGTCTGAGGTTTTTGTACCGCTAAACTAAACAATTCAACAAGTCTGTTAGTTCACATTTTGCTCAAATATTTGACCTACAAACCCTCACAGAACTATCTGACAGTACTGATTAGAAATCACAGGCCTGAGATCAGTAGATCATTTCAGTTTCCACAACAATCAAAAAACAGACACGGGTGAAAACGTAACAGAGTGACAGCTAAAGAAGTAAACATGGTAGTGTTAACACTGTGAGGCTTATTCATGTGTGTGTAAGGAAGAATAGGGAAGTTCTAATTATTCCTCTGGAGAAATTACAACTTTCTTCACTGATCTGAGCAAATGATTCTGGTTCCATACATCTTGAGAAACAAAGATCATATCACACAAATGTTCTCATCGTCAATAATTGAAGAAGGAGTCGGCTGAGGCCTGAGGCTCAAGAATACATTAAGTTTATTTCACTGCAAACGACAACGATGACATCGTCACGTCTGGATCTGGAAAGAAAAGAAATAATCGAAGTACAACATGAACAAATTCCACTGATCAGGACACGTCGGCTCCAGCGTGTTGAAGTGCACTGAGTATCAGACGTTCACTCTCATATGTTGATAATCCAACGAGCCGATACGATGACGTTACACATCGACGCTCGACTCCAACGGCTTCTCTCCAACGTTACTGTTCTTGTTTTGGCCTTCAAAGATTCATATCAGTCAGACTCAGTTCAGAGGAATCAAGTGTCTCCACTGAATCACTGACCTGAATTTGGCAACGAAGAGATGAAACATAAAAAAACAGAAACAACAGTAACCTGTCGACCATGTTGGCCGTTCAGGCAGGAACCAGAACTCTTTCAGCTCCGCGTGTGAACAGAAGCTCCTCTGAGGCCGACTTCAACACACGGGTGTTCTGGGACGCCGGCCCGGCGGACTTGGCCGTTGTCCTGCTGCCGTGCTGAGGGATTGTGTCGTTTCGCTGCTTTGATGCTGATGTTGTCTGGGAACAGGAGCTGACATTAAACTCAGTTTATGGCTGCAGCTCACTGAGGATATAAATACAAAGAGGAGGAGGAGGAGGAGGAGGAGGAGGAGGAGGAGGAGGAGGAGGAGGAGGAGGAGGAGGAGGAGGACACCGACACTGTGTGATCACACTCCTCAGCTCGGCTCAGCAGCGACTGTAACGTTCAGCCAGACTGGAGGCGTTTAAATAGAAACGTTCCAGCTGTGACACTATAATAAGTACTGATCAACTCAGACGTGTCGTTTAAAAAGGGAGCAGCAGGTGGAGAAGAATCTGAAGCACTCAGAATGACAAAACGTGTCAAGTAAAAACATCGTCTTTATGAGGTTTCCTTGTTTTTAAAAATCCTTCCAGCTCACATGGTGATTGTTAAATTGGTTTCTGTTTTGAGCTGTAAAAGCAGCGCAGGGATTCCTCGCACTATTTCCCCAACTTCCAATGTGCACAGGATGTTGCTTCAGTCCAGCACACAGTCTGTATTCAGATGATAAATGGTCAGAGAAAGTCTGTCATCAGTCGTGTCAATCAAAGGTTTACAGCAAACAAACCAGAGATTTTAAGTACAAGGGGAGAAAATCAATCAAATATCCAATAGAGATACACTTTCTGTTTGAGGAACATATTCTAAGTTAGATGAGTAATAAAGTCAGTCTTGCAAAAACATGAGTAGAAACAGCCAAACAATCTCTCTTTGTTCTGCATTACAAGCCAGTTGATTTAATTTTACTCCTGTTTATTCCGTATTCTGCCATTCACAGTAAAAACTCATTTCAAGTGTAGAAATCAACAGGCACTGGATACAGGTGTGTTCAACCACAACGAACTGTTTCAAATGTCCAATTAAGTCGGTTGGGATTTAAATTTCTCGTTGATTTTGCCAGTGAAACGTGACATCGTGTTCTGAATGCAGAGAAAAAAAAGCCTGTCACAGTAATTTAACAGGAAATGACAGTAATCCTTCAGTCAGAGCTGAATAAAAAGCCTCAGCTCACTGAAGTTGTGCTCAGACACACCAGTGCTTTGAGCTAAATGCTAACGACAGCATGCTAACCTGAATCTTTACCATGTTTACCATCTTAGTTAGCATGCTAACTTGAGCTGAGTAAACAGCTGGGGCTGAAGGGAATCAAATTAGTATAACAAGTTTTGGATGAACTGAACAGAAAACTGATGACGGTGTTCAGTGTAAATTTAAAGGCTCAGCCAGGTGATTCCAGCTGATCCTGAGGGGATCAATGTCTGAGCTGAATCTTAATCCATCTGATATGTGACCACGGTGGTCGGGCCGCCTGTACACAAGGTCGATGTTTTCATCTCTACAGTCAACATGCCCCAACATGGCAACACAAGCTTCAACTGTCCAGCCAACAATGAGGAGCATAAAATATTCTGGCAAGTCTAAGTCGTATTAATCTCATAGGCTGTCATGTCGTCTGCTGCACGCTTCATAAAGAAGCCATCTTCCCACAGCAACACCAAACCAGCTTCTTCCAAACAATGACACAGCACAACGTCCTCCAGACAGCCCGAAAACCAACAACTCATCATAAATGACAAAGAAAAGCACAAAGAAAATCCTCACGAACTAGAAAATGTTTGACTGAATCGTGACATATAGGATTCATCTGTTATCAGGACAGCTGGGTTCTAGTTTTCTTCTGATCAGCGAATCAAGATATCAGCGACTCTCTGCAGCTCTGAACTCTTCAAGTGACATCTTCCTGACATAAACTCACTTATTTGAGTTCGTATGTGGATGAAGTTTAAACTAAGTCTATCAGATCTGATCCTCGTGACCTTGATATGAAGATGTCACAGATCCAGGACTACAGCCAACCATTATATGGGCTGGCTCTGTGCTCGGTCTCAGGCTGGACACTTTTGAGACCGTGGTGGAAAGGAGAATGCTGAATGTGTTACTTTCCATCATGGACAATGATCAGCACCCTCTCCATCACACAGTGGACAGACAGCGGAGCAACTTCTCTCACCGGCTGCTCCAGCTCCGCTGTCGAAAGGATCTTTCCTGCCACATGCCATCAGACTTTATAACAATAGTTAAATAATCTGGTCTTTCCATACTGTCCATACACACTTTACCTGTTTCTTCTGTTTTTCTTTCCTGCTACATGCCATCAAACTGTACAATAATAGTTAATAATCTGGTCATCTAATACAGTACATGCACACTTTATCTGTTTTTCTTATGCCCACCGGTCCACTGCTGATTATTTAGCTGTTTCACTGCACCTTATATTTTTTGCACTACAATAACTACCTCTTTTTATACATTATCTATACTGTGTATATGTGTACATTGCCTTTTATACTGTAATTAATATGTTATTTTTTCTTTTTATTTCAGTGTGTTGCTTATATCTTTTATGTATGTAAATGCTGCTGCTACGCCAAAATTTCCCAGCTTGGGATTAATAAAGTATATCTATCTATCTATCTATATATTCCATCACAATTTATTGATGATTAAGAGATCAATCTCAGAAAGTGATGGAAAAAAAACACATCTTCACGTTGTTTTGTCTGACAAACCAACTGATATTCCATTCACACACAGAACACACAAAAAGCAGCAAATCCTCGTATCTGTGGAGACCACGTGGATCAGCCGAACACCACTCCCTCCACACACACACACACACCACACACACACACACACACACACACACACACACACACACACACACACTGCTGCTGCAGCAAATCTGAGGTCGCAGGTCAGCTACAGACTGAACACATGGACCTGCCAGTCTTGCAGACAGAGCCGTCACAGCTGACAGCGGCCTGCTGTGGAGCTGCTGACCCGACGCTCAACAACACCGGATTGTATCAGTGAAAGCTGTAAAGGCGTCTGACACAAACACAATACCTGCCGCACATAAACACACAGACTCACAACCAGTTATCACAGCTGAACTGGTGAGAAGCAGCAGCAGGTTTCTGTCCTGTAATCCGAGTCAGAATTAAGGAGGGAGGTGAAACTGTGTGTGTGTGTGTGTGTGTGTGTGTGTGTGTGTGTGTGTGTGTGTGTGTGTGTGTGCGTGTGTGTGCGTGCGTGTGTGTCAGCTGACATCCGTCCACATCATCGAGCGTCCACAGCTGAGGACTGAAAGCTGCTTGGTCAGATTTTCACTCTTCATCAGAAAAAGTTCCTGATTCAAACCAAATACTTTACAGTTTTAGACAGTTTCATATTTTACTTGCTCGGCCGCACAATTAATTAAATGCTTTGCAAAGCGGCTGAGTAACACAGCCAAATCGTAGATGCTGCAGTTTGTTGATGAAGATAAAATGGGTTAAGAGCTTTATAATGAAGCACTGCGGAGCTGCAGAGACGTCCTGACCTGCACATCTTGTTCTACGGATGTAAGAAAACATGCTTGATTGGTACAGACCCCAGCAGTGTCACATCATTAGGATTTTAATAGCAGCAATATGATTATTTTTACCAAATCCTGCAGCCCTAGCTCTCACTTCTCTTATTGCTGCTTGAGATCTTGACTTTTTATGTGTTTTGGAGGAGGAAAAGAAAGGAAAAGAAACTAAATGACCTTTGACTTTTTTTTGGGTGAACTGTTCCTTTAAGAATGCAGGTGAAGATTAAAGCTGCTGTCTGGTTTTTAATCGTGCAGCACATGATATGTGACAAACACCAATTAGACACCACACCCGCTGTTTCCCAAAAATACACAACACGTCAGGATTAGACGAGCGTAATCTGAAGACTGCAGCGTGTTTCTGTTTCACACATCAGCACAGAAACACTGGAGCCAAACTGCTACAGATTAAACTCTGTAAAACACAGTCGTTGCTCATTCAAAATACACCATACAGCCAAAAATAGGTGGAGACTCTTTGTATACTTCTAGACTGGAGTTCCCCTCAAGTCACAATGTGTGGAAATCTAAATGCTACAGCACACAATGACTTCTTCCAGCTTTGTGTCTGCAGTTTGTGTTTGTCTCTTTCCTGATTCAACATGACAATGTTCCTGTCCTCAAAGCCAGGTTCATGAAGAAATCTGTTTCCCAGTTTGGTCATCTTGCCTGCACAGAACCAGAACCCAGAGCTCCATCTCATCCCACACCTTCATGGATGAACTGTAACGGGAAATCCTGGCCAGGCCAACACCAGCGGCTTCAGACAAACATGGCTGCCTGGCTTTGGCGAGCAGCTGTCGTTATGAAGAATGATAGAGTATCGATACCGACCTTTAAACATCACTCGACATAACGCTCTAACGACAAGGAGACAAAAGGAGCAACAGCCGAAACAGAAAGTGTTCAGGCAGAAACAGTCCGTCCTCTTCTGGTGTTCCCCCAGATATTTGTATGATGGGTCACAGCGAGACACATTCAGTGTTCCATGAATTAGACATATCATGTTCGTCAAGTCAAAAGTTTCTTTTTCCACTCAAGAAAGTCACAGTTTGTTGTAAAGGTAGTGGTTTAGTGAAAGACGACTCAGGACTCAGACTTCAGTTTCAGGGATGCATCGTATCTAAATTCATATTATCTGTTATCAGAGGACATCAATGAACTGTTTAATTAATAAACAGAAGCAATAATATGAACAGCTTTTACAAGCTCTGACACAGAAGGTGGCTGTTTGCATCTTAAAGGGTTCATCGGTAAATCGCAGAAATCCAGTAGAAGAAATATTAAAGCATCCATCTTTCTTCACTACATCTCAGTTTTTACCCTCAATTACAGGTTGTTCATTTATTCTTAAAACACAGAAATGTGAATCATGGGTGATCTTCACGGTATCGTCAATGAGAGGCAGCTAATTATCAGTTATCTGTATCAGCCAAGACGATCTGTATTATGACAACATGACTGGTGTGTGTGTGTGTGTGTGTGTGTGTGTGTGTGTGTGTGTGTGTGTGTGTGTGTGTGTGTGTGTGTGTGTGTGTGTGTGTGTGTGTGTGTGTGTGTGTGTGTGTGTGTGTGTGTGTGTGTGTGTGTGTGTGTGTGTGTGTAGCCTTTCTAATTTCTTATCAACAACATGACATGGCTGCTGTAGCTCAGGAGGTAGAGCGGGGGGTCTGGTAATCGGAAGGTCGCCGGTTCAAATCCTGGCTCCCCTGTAGCTGCATGTTGAAGTGTCCTTATGCACTGAACCCCAAACTGCTCCTGATGTGCTGGTCGGCAGCCACCACCATCAGTGTGTGAACTACTGTAAGTCGCTTTGGACTGAAGTTCCTGATCAATGCTCTAAATCGAAGATGAAAAATTAGCTTTTAATAGATAAACGTCACATTTCATTCATGGAACAAATAGAATTACCATGACCTGGATAACTGAGAACCTTCATCATTTCACCTGATTCTGAAGTACATCCACTGAGGGGAAACGAAAGCCTGTTTATTCAGCTACACCACAGGCTCTGCTAAGAATGAAAGACGCAGGTTTGACATGTAAATAACGCAATGTCATGTGTGCGTCTCCTGTATGACACAGATTCAATGCAGAATGGAGGTCGAACCTCAGCAGCCAGGTCGTAAAGTCTTGTTGAAGGTCTTCCTAGAAGACAGGACTGTAGAATAAAACCCTGGTTTATGCTTTTCAAATAAAATGTTCAGCCTTTGCATGTCTGCAGATGAGTGTTAGAGCCAGGGGATGCATTATAAGAAAAAGGTCAAAAAATGTGGAGAACTTGACATTCAAAGAATAAAGGCCGACTTCTGGACGCTACATCGAACAGCACATGACTGCCTCAACAAAATGTCTGTAGATAAACTGATGAAACGGCACATGAGAATGTACTTTCAGCTGGTATCACAGTGCAGTTGTCAGCATTAGGACACTGAATACATAATTACACTAAAATTACAACGTTACACCCTCACAGGATGTAGTAACAGCAGAGGCTGGAGGCTCGGACAGCTCGCACAGTCGAAGTACAATTTTGTGAATTAAGTCTAAATGTCTGCAATGAAGTCAACTCTTCTGTTCCATCAGTCCAGTTAAAGAGAACGAGATGTCCGAGCCTCAGCCTCTGCTGTTACTACATGGTTTGGAGAGTCCAGCACTGTGTTTATGAGAAGGACAGTTTCACCAACACGTCTGCAAAAGACACAAGACTCTCTATTGAGGCGGCTTAAATCTTGAAATCTCAAAGTTTATTCCCCACGTTTAGACGTTTTCCTTGAAGTGCTAATAACCAAAAACCGTCCTCCTCTCATCTATTTCTCGCCCCGCAGCTCTGACGCTCAGTTTATGTCTGAGGTGTTGGGGTGTCCACATATTTTTAGCCATACACACCGGGGATGACATTCCTCTCCAATAACAGGTGGCCAACATCTCAGTCTCTCACACTTGGAGTGAAATGTGTGTGAGTGCGTCCACACAAGTGTTTATCCTCTATTTTACAACCACATGCCAGCTCGTCCAAGAGCAAACCAGCCTGACTTCTAGGTGCAGGTAGACCCAGTGAGAACATGCTGCATTCAGGTTAAAGTGGATTCCTACAGATCCTGCAGGAGGAGCATCCACTCCACACACACACATAGGCTAATGACAAACACAGGAAAAACTACAAATAACCGGCAAATCACTGCATGCTAACTGCTTCAGAAATGGAGTTAAATCACACAGAAAAATGTTTGGTTTCTTGCAGACAGCTGTGAAGTGCAGCAGGGCCTGTTAGCACGCCTGGACTGACGGCTAACTTTTAGCTATAAAGGCAACCTTGTATTTACGTTTGCTGGGTTAAGTTGACGTTAGCCTCCCGTCTGTGAAACGGGACTTGACGGCAAAGATTCGAAATAATTGTCCCACCAAAACTAGCCAAAAGTGAGGCTACTGTACACGAGACATCGGCCGAGATATATCCACAAAGCCACTGAGGATTAACGATGTGCTATGTGCCAAAATATGCGCCTCGTTGCAGCCATTAATTTTCTGGGTTAGCTTAAGTCGCCGCGAGCTAAAGCTATGTTCCCATTTATCAGGCTCGCCAAAACACACATAAGAATTTCACATCATTTTAATCGTGTCACCAACATCAACCGTTAGCGTGTTATTGACAGTTAGCAGGCCATTTTGAACTGTGAATGTGGCCATCCGCAAAACAATGGGTGGCAGCGTAGTGGACAGCTAGCAGACTGACCTGACAAACACATCAAACAAAGTCAGGCTGCTCGCTAGCTAAACCTAGCTAACTTGGCTAACTTCAAAATCCGTTCAAACCGCCTTTTATCAAACAGCGGCAGCCTTCAGAACCGCTCGCGTGCACCGTGTTAACCGTCGCTAACGTGTCATGAGCCGTGGCTGTAGTGTCACACACACAAATGGTCGATGTCTGGAAATTCGGGGTGGATTTAGGAGTTAGCTTGTGTGAGTTCTGTGAGGAGTGTTTGACAGACAGGCCCCAAAAAAACTGACTGCCAATCTGCAAAAGGGAAAAAGGCATCTGCATTCATATCAAACCGACACAGTCTGACACGAAGACACAAACGTTAACCGACCGCAACACATGCAGAAACAATGTCATCGCGTCCGCTGTCTTTATTCCTGCAAACGTCTGGATGGAAAAGACGGAGCCAATCCAGAAAACACACAAAGTTATATTTAGCTAGCCTCCGAGCTAACATGCTCCCATGAAGCTTCAGTGGACAGCGATGCTAACATCAAGCAGTTGGTTCAGCATCGTCGGGATGTAAATAAAAATGACTTGTTTACTTACTTTCATTTAAAACCTCCACCAGCTCGGCGCAGTTTTCACACATTGTTCATGAAGAGGAAAACTGTGTGCACCTACTCAAACCATTGCTCTGGAAACTGTTGTTGGCTGGCAGTTGGTTGTTTTTTGGGGTAGAAAAAAAGGCCCAGTGGAGGGAGTGATTGGTGAAGGTTATTCCACTGAGTGAAACCAGGGGAGACAAAAAGGTGTAGGACGTGATTTGCATCCAAGCGAAGTTGCTGTACACCAAAAGTTAAGAGGCACTGGAAGGCAGAAATCGAGTCAGTCTCCAATCTGAGCGTTACTTGAGAGAGCAGACATAGCAGCCATGTTGAAAAAGGAGGGGGGGCGATACAGAGTGACGACCGTTCGGCTCTTTCCGTCCTGTCTCCTCCGCGCGTTCGGTTTTCTTCGGTGATCTCGCGATATCTCCGTAATGAAGTAATGTTTACAACCTTTCTTCGGGAGTTCAAGGACAAGTGTGGTCACAGTAATCAACATGACATTAATTAGGTCAGTGCAGGCAAAATATCAGCGATGATACTCAAAACTTCATGTAAAATTAACAAAAAATACATTTTTGAACTTTGTGAATGCATAATCCTGACTTTATATTTCAAAATAATGTTGTTTTTATCTTGTGAATATTATATTTATCTCCATTTTTGCTTTTTAATCTGATTATTATGACTTTTTGTGTCATAATCATGACTTTATATTTCCAAATGTATTTTTTTAAATCTCATAATGTTGTTTTTATATTGTGAATATAACTTTTTTCCTTAATCTTTTGCATTTTAATCTGATTATTATGTATTTTTATGTCATAACATCAAAATAATAATCAGTGTACAGTACAACCAGCACTGCTCCCAGTAGCACACGTCTGCATACAATTTTATAAATACTCATATTTATTATCATTTGTACAATTTCGGTACACTAAATGTGTTCATATGTATATGGGAGTTTATTCTTTCTATTCTATTTCTTACCTTTTAAAAATGTTTTGTTTATATTATTCTCTACAGTTATTGTTTTTTAAAAGTACTACTGTCCTTTTGCTGCTGCAGCAAATATCCACATTTGTGGGAAAATAAAGGTATACTGATTCTGATTCTGATAGTAATATTTTACATTAACAGAATTTTTTTTCATCAGGCTGATTTTGTCACTTCTTGTTCCCAATTAAATCTCTGACTGTGGAGCAAAGTCCAGGACAGTCAGGACTTCTCTTCTTCTTCTTTAGTCTTCAGGTAGTGTGAAAGCTTTGAGGTGTGTTTGGGTTCATTATCCTGAGTGCTGCTTCTGCTCGGTCGGGGTGGACTCCATCCTGTGCAGCCCTGACTTGAATCTAACCTCCACCGTGGTATCATCCTCTCTCCTGTTCGTCTCCTCACATAAATCTTTTATTCAGATTAATCAATAAATGCTTTTTTTTAGTCATCCACTGTGAAATCCTGGTATTCCTTTGAAAACCTCAAGAAGCGGCTTCTCGCCCTCTGAAGACACTACAACAGCCTTCCTCTGTCAGGACTCTGGCTGACTGGAGTCTTGTTTATTTATCTGTGATGAAGTTGCGTTTCTATCCCTCAGTTAACGGAGTTTGATGTTTTAATCTTCTTGTGATGTGGTCAGGCTTTGGATACAACTGATCCAGTGTCTGAAGGGTTCTACAGTTTCATGCACTGCTCCCTTAAAAACCTTTGGTCCAGTTATGATTTAATGTTGAGAAAACCCCCAATTAAACTTCTGACACTGTCACTTACCAACTGTTTCCAGGCTGACGTGAGAATATTAGAGATTTTCAAAGTAGTTTCAGACTTTTAGTCTCCACTCTGAGTCATTCTGAGCGACCCTTCAGCTTCTGGAAGGCGAGTTGTGACATTCCTTGTGTTTTCCAGGCTTTCCAGAACCTTTTGGGGCTGTGGTAAGAATCAGAGTCATACAGACTGTTTTTGTAAAAATAGCCAACTTTATATTCTCAGAGTACTAAGACAGCTTTACAAACAGGATGATATGCACACAGCCTTCCATCTCATCCAAACGCAGAGCGGTCCAACTGAAGCTCCGACTCGTGAGAGCCGGAGTCAAAGAAAAAAAACAAAACAATAAACACACTGACAAACCAAAACAAGACAACAAAGGAAGCAAGGAAGTACACGTCGACCTCCTTGAGCATCACATTCGTCCTGCACCATGCACGTGGCACTTCTGAAACCAGAGCAATCCGACCGCTAACCATTGCAAGTGTTTCAACATTATATATTACATATTAACAAAGAGGAGGAGGTGAATTGAGGGAGTGAAGAGGGATAAAAAATATTTGATTTCTTTCAACGTCATGCAGGTGGAAAAGAACCGTATGGCCAAACATAAAGCTTTAATTAGCAAAGAATTAACAAAAGATGGCATGTTACACACAAAAATCTTTGTATAAAATAAGTTTGGTGGAAAAAAAAAAAGAATGAATCCACACAAGGGTTGAGGGAGTCAGGGGGACGAGTCTCATTTACATATTGACATTGATTTGGTCGACGTACAACCGAGTGCTGGGGTCCTTCCTCTGGCCCCTCATTCTCTTTTCAAACACACACACACTCTCACACAAACACACTTGAAAAGAAAACAATTTATCAACAGGAAGCGTCCTTGCTCTCTCTTGACCTTTCCCGCCTTCAGAGCTGTTTTGTACATGTTGTTCTCTGCTGCTGCTGCTGCTGCTTCAGTCGCACATCTCCTCCGGCAGCTCGTGAGGGTTGAGGATGCCGGGCACCGACATCTGGAGCTTGTGTTTCTCCTCCTGGGCTTGGCGCAGGGCCGTCTCCCTCTCCTCCAGGAACAGGTCCGTCGTGTCCTCGCCAGCAAACTCCTGTAGGACCACACAAGCAGAGGCTCAGCAGCGCTCACACCAGGCCGCGGGCTTTACATTCAAGCTGGACAAACAGACTTTCTCCCACAAAAGGAAACCTGTGCTGCTCAAAATATCCCTCCACTTATAAGTTCAAATAATCTTATAGGTCTGACACAGGTTGTAGCTTCCAGTCACATTGCCTGATGTTAATCAATGTTACACCTCCTTTGATATATTGTCTAATACATCTGGACTTCATCAATGAAATCAGCAGCTGCAGTGTTCCAACACTGAAGTGACCAAAAATCACATTAAATGAGCGTCACCAGGTTCAAACTCCAGCAACATAAGTGACACAACATGAATAAGTGATATGATTCATCATGAAGAGGTGCCTCCCATTCAAACAGAGTAGCAAATAATGGAAAGTAAGATTAAAATTTTTGTTGTCGCTTCCTTAAAAAGGTACAATATGTAAGAATTGTAACTTATGACAGTTGTTTCAGTCGATTTCCACCAGCATTCCTCGCTGGGTTCCCCCGGCCTGAGAGTGAAAACCTCATGCTGTTGATGGTCCAAAGCTCCTGTGCCAGGAGTATAAACACCACCGACACCTCCTGAGGGATCCAAGCTCTCTGTCTGTCTCTCTAGCTGCACTTCTAGTTGAGCTAACTTGCAAACTGCTGCTGCCTGTTTGGAGTATGAATTCAGCAGGTGGACATTTCTTACATGCTGCATCTTTCATAGCTTCGCTCTGGATGCAACTGTCAACTTTTCTTATTGATGACATCCAAGCCGGTCTGGTTCCTCTGGACACTCACCTTGATCTGCACGAGGAAGTCCCTCAGGTGCTCCTTGAAGGCAGGGATGTCCTGATTCAGGCTGAACAGACCCGTTACAAACACCTTCACCTGGGCACTGATGATGAGACAAATGAACTGTTAGTGTGGCAGTGCAGTAAGACGACAAAATCACAAACAAAATCACAAACATAAATCAATATTGTTGATTGAATGTCCCTTGTCGTTATACTTGGCCCTAAGTCTTTATTTTGAAATGTCTTATTCTTTCTAGAAGAACCATAAAATGAACACAAAACTGACCACATGAAAAGTTGTTATTCATTTAGTAGAACACAACAGAAGACCGTCAGCCTTCTGCCATATTCAGACTTTAGTTTTTCTGCATTAACCAACATGAAAGATGTCTCCTGAACTTCAACACTGCCTGATGTCAGAACTACAAACACTCGGGGTTATGTTTACGATCACAGCTGTAGCCTTCACTCAAAAAGTTTTTTATGGCATAAATTCACTCTGGTCCACTGCAGCTGCTGCGGCTGCGATGAAAATATCTCAGTTATACAACTTTTCCTTTAAAGCTTGTGTAAATCCTCTCCCTTTAAACTGCACTGAATTACGACTTTAACCACACACAGCTCATGTAATCGCTCTGTGGTTCACCTGACGGGCTGAGCATACTTACTCTTGCAGGTGGGGGAAGGCCGTCTTCAGCAGGTTGGCGATGTACTCCTGGACGTGCGCCTGGTTGTTGGCTGGACTGGCAGCACTCAGAGCAACGCTGACCTTCCCCTCCTCCACCAGGTTAAACATGTAGGCCAAGATGGTGGCGTGCATGGTTAGACCTGTAGACAGGGAGCAGGCAGGCAGGCAGGGGGTTAAATCAGAACTTCAAGTTCACTTTTATGCAAGAATGATTAATAAAATTGGGCCTATAAAGCGGTTTAGCCTTACCTGCAGTGTGAGAGGTATCTGTGACCACAGAGAAGATGTGCTGCAGGATGTCGCAGAAGTACGTCTGGTAGAAGCTCTGAGCTGCTGCCTCCTCGTTAGACACGTTCTGCAGGAGAGTGTACAGGATCTGAAGACCTGCAGGAGATGAGGACAATATCATTAGACCAACACAGGAATTAAAACTGAATCTGTTGTCCACCATGATGTAATTCTGTTTCAAAATTGAACATGGGCCTGTTAAAGACTTTGTTTAGGCAACTTTTCAAAGATGTACTGCTTGCAGGCCATTTGTTATGATGTAATGACTGTAATATTGTTAATCTGGTGTTATTAGCTTTTATTATTTTTCTTCTATGTGTTTGGGTGGAAGATGTTTGCAAGCTGCCTTGCAAAAAACACATCGGTCGATCACCACTATACCACGATCTACTCAGATCCAGCATGGAGCCGACTTGTTATCTTGACAGTTTTTAAATTCACTGACTCATCTGGGTTTCTCTATTTGTTTGAATTCTCTATCTGACAAGACGAGTGGATGCCACTTCAGACCTGTGTCAGCCACGTTCCTCATCGTGTGCTTGAAGGCCCAGATGATGGAGTCCAGGATCAGTTTGAACTGGGCCGGGGCGATGGACAGGAAGGCGGGGAAGCACTGGGAGGTGGCGGCTTGAAGGAGGTAGAAGAAATGGGTTCTGTGTTCTGGGAATTCTTCAAAGTCCTGAAGGGGAAAATAACGAGGAGTTAAACTCTAACTTCACAGCTGTGCTGTTTCCTCTGGTAGCAGGTGTGATTAATGCTGCAGACAGACCTTGTTGATCATGTTCAAAGTGCACTCAAAGACGGCATCAAAGATCTTGGGGATTTCTCCCGTGATGTGGACTCCCAGCTTGTTGACGATAGTTGCCATGGTGCTGAGGACTTCGGGCTCCCGGGCAGCCGGGACGTTCCTCTGGTAGTCGATGAGCACCGCCTCCAGCAGGGGGGGCACGAAGTTCTCTCCCACCTGGAGCACAGAACAGCACATGAACATGTGGACAGACCCACCAGCCTCATCCGTATGACTGTACCAGTAACTACTTTTGATCACATGGAGGCTGAAGAAACACCCTCACTAGATGGTCAACTATAACTTCTATTTTATCAATTTACAAAACTCAGATTTGTCTTTCACATGCGGTTTAATCTTGTGAAACTCTTCTAAAAACCCATCTACACAAGTTGGTATACGTCAGTGAGAACCTGTAGAACGTGGTTCAAATAAAGTACCATTAAAGTTTTTTAGTGTGGAATATGTTATGGTATCTTTTACAGTGTAGGTCGCGGTACTGAAAACAACTGTAGATTTTAATTATAAACATAACAGTTGTTTCTGAGAAGGAACTGGGCAGAACTCCAGTTTTCCGTTCACTGTACTGGCCTGAACTGGGTCTTTACTGTGTTGTTGCTGAATTAAACACAGAGGATGCTTTGTGTGGACCGCTGCTAAAAATAAAAGTCATTATGAACATAGATTTAAATATAAACACATGTTTAAAGACTTCCATTGCAGAACGAACCAGGGACAATAAAAAACAAAAAAATAAAAACACGCCGACTTACCATCTGAGGGTCGTTTGAGCGACTGACCCAGCCGGAGATCAGCTTCAGTGTCTCTCTCTTCACTGTCCTCATACTCCTGATCAGAGGCTGTTTGGTCACCATCTCACCTGTAACATATGTTAACAGAAAGTTATTCAAACCTGCAAGAACTGACTTGCATATTTTTTCAGAATTTTAGACGCTGGTTTTGTCCCCAGCCATCAGGACATCCCAAAGTAACTTGTATTTAGTCTGAAATTTGCCCCTGAAAGTGTGTCGGAAACACAAACACACACAAGGAGGAACAAACCGTTGGTCTGGACAGCTGAGGAGATGTTTTCACTCAGGCACTTGTAGACGTTGAGCATGTCCAGGTAGATTCGCCCCAGCTGGACCACAAACGGGTGACCAACAGCTTTACAAGCTCTGACGTTTGTCTTTAGGATGCTGCCCAGCTGACGCACCGTCTCTGCGTCCTTCAGGATGTCCACGTTCTGCAGCAGAAATAGACATTTTCAACAAAAGCATGAAATAAGAGCATTGGAGGGCATTAAGGAGTCCTGCTCTCCTCACCTTTGTGGCCTGCTGGATGATGCTGTCCCACACCTGGTTAGGCAGCAGCATGTACTTCTCTATAAGGAGCTCCTGAACGGCCTGATCGTTTGAGGCGGCAATCATGTAGCCAACGGCCTCGTAAAACGTGTGGACCTGCAGAGACGAGGAGCAGAGTTTCATCAATGACATCAAAAACTCTGAGGTGTGTCGATGATGACAGGAGGTCCAGAGGCGGGACTGACCTGCTGTGGCTGCAGGTCGCAGATGATGGTGTTGATGTTGTTGAGGATCTCATCGATGAAGGGCATCACCTCGCCCACCTGAACCTGAACAAAATGACGCCGGCACTTCTGGGCGATCTTGATGAAGGTGTCACATGCCATGTCCTGCACACCGTCGTGGGTCTCTGTGTGGTGAAGAAGAGGAGGAACCACACAGATTCATGATAAGACTCTCTGACAGACAGCATCCACGTGCAGTCATAGTTCAACTAACACTGGCAATGGAAAAATCTCAATCTAAATCTTCATCTCTGTTCTATTTTCACACTGAATGTAACAATGTTTTATAAGAGTGCAGCTGTGGGTTTTAATTCAAAGTTTAGAGAAGGATTCAGGTAAAGGGATTCGATCTGGTCCGTGTGGAGGATTTGGTCTCTTCAGTTTCTCACCGTGCATGAACTCAAACAGCTTGTTGACGACAGTCTTGAGGAACTTCCAGTGGGCTCGGAGGAAGCGAGGATACTGGCCCACGATGTACATGATGTTTGATGCTATGATGGCCTTGTTGTCCTTCCCTCGTTTCTGCTCACACAAGCCGAGCAGGTCCTGAGCACACAACACACACACAATCAGTCAACGTGGGTAAAAGCTCAGCACACACAGAACTGCTGTGTCAGTAACTGGGAGACATGGTTAGCGGAATAAAGACCTCTGTCCTGTCACACAGACATATAACACAATATAAAATCATCCGTGCGTCTCACCTTGATGACTGTGACCAGGAACCTCTTCTCGTCCTCCTCGTGCATCGCCCCGCTGATGGAGCCGATGGCCCAGCAGAGCATGTTCAGATTCCTCCACGACCACTCGGTGCCGTTCACCTGGTTGTGGAGCTTCTCTGTCATGATGCGTTCGGTGTCGGCATAATCCAGATGGGTCAGATACACTGAAGGAACATAGACAGATCAGTTTATTGTTGGATACCAAATGTGGTACTCTAAAGGTTATCGACCGAATCATGTTGACCCTACAGAGCACCTTTTCAAGTTAAAACCATCAATGCCAAATTTCAGTGCATGAGACCAACTTCACAGCAATATCAGAGAGAAAACATTCTGCATTATTTGTAATACAAAATACAAAACTGACCAGCAAGTTTCTGACCTGAGGAAACACCTGGTCAAACATGAAACATATCTAGAAGCTGAGGACTGTACTGTGTCTGACAGCCTGAGACCCAGCTGATGTTAGCATGCCTGCAGCCAGCGCTACGCTCGTTCACAGCTGAACCGCCCTACATGACTGATGAAGCATTAACATCTTCATCAACATCTTTATGTAATTAATTAGCTGGTTGGAGGAGTTGTTGTTGGAGATAGCTGGGTTTTTATTCACCGTCTTGGCTAACATTTTAACCTTTTGACAGGCACCCCTGGTTACGGCTGAAATTCCTACTAACATGCTGTTTACTTCCAAAAAAACAGCACAAGGGTTTTTCTGTATGTCCAGAGCCTTAGTACGAAAAAGTTACTGGGAAAAACTGCAGTAATCAGGCACAAAAGAGATGCCATTGTTTCTTCTTTGGATCAGCAGACTAGTCGGTGCAACACACATCGCTGCTTTCTGTTCTAAATGCTCCTTTGACAGTTATTTATATCTTGTTATTCAGTAAATGCTGAGAGAATAATGTTCTAGTCAAGGTATCAGGTTAAAATCCGTTTTTCCGGCTTTGAACAGCTTCCTCGTTTGATGACCTGATTCTTACATGTTCTATTGCCAATAATAAAACTGTGTTTTTGATATTAATTCCTCCTCTGACTCAGTGATATCACTTTGCATCTAATTCAGAGGAAATGATGAGTCAACTGTGGTTGTTCCCTCAGCTAAACAAAAACTAAAAAGGTGTGAAAACAGACAATAATTTATATTAACGGACCTGAACCAGGTCACTCCAGTAAGTGGAGCACAATGTAAATTAATTCAGCATGATGGATGTGAGTCAGCGTAGGAATAAGAAAGCTTAGCTGGGAGACTAAATAAACGAACACTTCAGCTTCAGGTTCAAGGAAATAATTGATATTTTTAAATGTATATACCTGAAGGAGGAGCATGATTTTATCACCACAGACATGTTGTAACTTACCAAGAGTCTCTCTCATGTTCTTGTAAAGGTTAATGGCGTCCGTGTCCTTCATGAACTCCCTGACCACCTCGCCCTGGTCGTTCTCCACCACCAGCACCTCCTCTGGTTTGGCCATCCGGCTCACCATCAGCAAACGAACCTACAAGAAGAGGAGGAGGAGGAGAATGTGTGAGTAGGCTGTCTGACCAGTCCTGTTAATGTGACAGACATTATCTATATCTAATATAATCATTAAATGTTTGTATGATATAAAGAGTAATTTGTTGACATAAAAAGACAATCCTGATTTACACAATTCACACCTGTGCAGCTCTTCCACAGTGGGAAGTAGAAGCACCTGACATTCACAGTTTCACATTTCTACACAGTGTGTGTGTGCTGGCCTCACCTGGGAGAGCACAGGCAGGTAGAGGTGTCTGCGGGGCGGGACGTCAGACAGCAGCGGGGTGCTGGAGGTTGAGAAGGGACTCTCCCTGTAGAGCTCGGCTGCCAGGTGGTTCCAGTACTCCAGGCAGATCTTGAAGATCTCCGTCTCCTCCACCTCTGACACCAGCAGCATGTAGTGCAGGGCCTGAGGGCAGGAACAGTGAACGGTGAAGGCGATTTATTCTTCTACCATACAGACAAATAATAACTTCAAATCACAGATGACTGTTTCAGTCCTTATATTTGTAAAACTGAATCTGAGATGATTAAGAATTGAAATGTTAAATACAAAGTAGGTTTACAGTTGTTATTGTTTTGCTCTGTTCGACTTTCAAAGTGGATATTTTAAATTCACTTCATGTTGTTATATTAGATATTTGTATTTATTCATATGATGTATTATTTCAGCATCTAAAACTTGAGCTCATCTCTGATGTCCTGAGACTCAGTTACAATGGCTGAGATTATTGTTCGATCTCTCTGTGTATCTCTGTTTACTAACTCACAGAAACTCTTGAAACAATTAGACAAGAAGACAAACAGCCACAGGAAGGTGGTCTTTCAACTTAATTAGTCCCAAATGTGTCATTACGAAGGTGTAGTCAGGACACCACATCCAAGGAGAATGGGAGAGGGTCAGGAAACACAGTTCCCTGATATGAGGGCGAGAAACAAAGACGGAAATGACTTAAAACCACCAGCTGAGGTTGTAGGTGTGTTTACTCAACCAGACCCCAACAATCATTTTGGGTCACGTTCCCACCAGATGATGTACTGAGAATGTTCTTTCTGTCCTGAAACTGACTGAACAGAACATCCTACCTCCATGAGCGTCTCTCGCAGGTTGGGTCTCTTCTCGATGAGCTGGCCGTGTTCTTTGAGGAAGGTGCAGAGGAACAGGCTGAGGTTCTGGATGAAGTTCTGCTCGTCGTCCTTCCCGTTGGCGTAGGCCAGTCTGATGTTTGTGTTCAAAGGCAGCATCTGACGAGATGACCGAAACAGGCCTTTATTTATTTATACTGACTTCAGTTGTTTTGCTATGATTGCATCCATAGTGTGTTTTGTTTGAGGAAATTGCTTTGACTGTAAATACATGCAGTTTTAAACCACTGAGATATGTGACCACCCAAGATCCCCCGTTCCATCTGACACCAACAAAGCAACCCTGCAAACACTGTCTGGTGAGGAGGACCATGAGATGCGGTTCAATGCTTTGTAAAAAGAATACAGCAAGTGAACTTTGACTTAAGGATTTTGTTTTCAAAGTCATGAATGGGCTTAAACACTCAAGATCCAAACAACTGCAAATCAAAGAAACTCCAGAATGTATAATAAAATGATGCTTCTTACTAGCAGAAGATAAGATATGATCAAATTTGATCAATCCTGAAGGAAAGACTTGTGCCAGAGAAGTACAACCAGTAAACACCAGTGGATTCCCAAGTCAGGGTCACAGTGTTTTTTCAGAATAAAGACAGAGTTTTAAATTAAATGTTTTCAAGGAGTAAATGCAAAAACTAGAACAACAGAAGTCGGATAGAAGTACGAGAACTAAAAATGAATAAAAATAGAAGAGAGTAGTATAGAAAGTGAATACATGTATGTTCCTTTAGATTAGTGTTGATCTGAGAGGTTTGACATAAAAGAATAAAAAAACATTTGTTCTTCGGTAACTTCTAACAAAAACAGTGAATGAAGATTATGATAATAGAGGTGACAGGTTAGTATTATTATAATTCAAGACAGTTCAATTGTTTGGTGAATCATATTGAAACAGTTCGTGCCTCCTGACACCAGATCTGTGATGTGAAACTGAACTACACCAACATCACTGAACTGAGCCTGGAGGCATATAGATGCCAAATCTGAATAACTGCTGTTGCTGCAGTTTGATTTTGAAAGAGTCTTTTGAGTCTCAGAGGAGCCGAATCACTTCTTCATTTCATCTTTATATTCTGCACACAACTTTGTCTCATCTTGTATTCCCTCCTCCTCCTCCTCACTTCCTGCTGTGGAGCCTCTGTAGGGTGAATGTTTTGTACCGTGCTAACTCACTTTGCTGTCTGATGGAGCAGGAATTGTCAAACTGATATTCTGGTCGTCTGTAAACAGTCTTTCAAAGTATTCTGATGATGCAACTTTTGTTAAAAGGAAAACATTAGCTCACGCTACAGACTAAACGTAAGTGTTCCCGCGTGTTGCTCATCATTTTTCAGTGTCAGGCCGTCTGTAAACACTCTGTGGGTGTGTCACTTCATTCTGTAGAGTCAATCAGCTCAAGTGTGTCACTTTAATGCTGAGCTGCCTGAGGAGGGTCGGTGGGGCCAGAACCTGCTGTGAATGTCTGATTCTCTGAACAAAACTTAAGTTCCACTCTGCCTTTTGTTTTGGGAATATCCCCCTGCAGCTTTTATCTGTTGTCCCGTCAGAACCGTTGAAATCGCACGTTCATTCCTCCCACAGACGTGTTATTGTGTCTATTTGTAATAACAGTGAACAAACAGAAAACTGCTTACAAAGACTGACAATGTTTGTGTGTGCAACAACAGGCTGACAGCAGCCTGCTGCCTCCAGACTGTTACTACTGTGTGTGTGTGTGTGTGTGTGTGAGTCTGTGTGTGTGTGTGTCAAAGAGAGGAAATAATGCGACAGAGGAGGTTCAAACAAAGTGTGTTTGTGTGTAATAACAGAGTGGGCACATGTTAGTGTGCTTGTGTGTAATCATACAGAGTGCAATTAAGTTGAGCACCATTAAAAATGATTGTGTGTGTGTGTGTGTGTACCTGTTTGAGCTGGCACATGGTGAGGGTAAACAGGTTGACAAACTGCTCCTCGTACTGGTTGACGCTCACGCCGGCGATCTCCGTCAAACATTTCAGCGTCACGTTGCGAAACATGGGCACGTTTAAAAACTGAAATACACACATAAACAATCAATCAATCTACAGAACAAGACGCATCAGCACTCCTACTCATTTTACAATTACATCACCTGTCAACTCACAGATTCTCATCGCTGCTCAGAGACTGACAGTGACTCAGTGTCACACACGAGGCTGCGACTACAGATAACTTTCATTTTCAATTTAAATGAATTAATGTCCTGAAAACTGGAGGAAACAAACAATTTTCCCAGAGTTCCAGTTGACAGATGTCATTTAGTCAAACCTCAAAGATCTTCTCTTTACAGCCTCAGAAATGCTACATGTTTGGGGCTGATAAAACAATAAACAGAACAATAGTTTGGTTCAGTGGGCCCAAAAGCTGATGCCTTTTATGTTTATATATCTAAAAATCTTTATTTCAAAGCAGCAGTTGTTTACATTTACACTTTGCACAACATTTCTCAAATGTTTTCACCTCAAAGTCAAACTTTCATCTCCTTGACAGACAATAAAGATGATCTGATTCTGATTATACAAAAGTTTCAGCTGAAGTTTTGATGGACTGATTTGAGCCGGTTTACCTTGTAGACCAGAGTGCTGATGAGCTTGGTCTCAAAGATGTATCCTAAAGGAATCCAGTTCAGGAAGCGAAGCAGAGTCTCAAGCGTGGCGTGGACCAGTGGGGCATTCTGGGAGTTTTCCTACACAGATAAAGAAGGTTACATGTGAGAACAGCTGGTGGCGTCAAAAGGAAGATGCTGAGAGCTGATGTCAACCTTCTCTTACCATCACAAACTGGCACAGCTGGAATATTTGGGAGAACTCGTTGCACATGCTGAAAAACAAAGAGTAGCAGCAGTTAAACACACTGTATGAAAACAGCATCGCTTTCTTTTGTTAAGCTTACAACTTATGAGACAAAGCCTGAGACACTTCACTTCAAATAAATCACAGTAGATCATATTTTATCATTTACCTGTCTTTCAGGTGCTTGGCCTTCACCTGGGTCATCTGGCCACTGGAGAAGTCAAAAACTTCTTCGCTGAGCAGTTTGAGGATGATCATGTTGTTCTGACAGAGGCTTTCGCTGGTCCGACTCGCACCCACAATATCACTGATGAAGGTGGGCCAGTGTTTGGGCCATTCCTGCTTCAGGATCTAAAACAGGTCCAGAGAAGAAGAGCTGTGTCAGCAGCCTCATCACAACCTGTCAGTCGTTGTGCTCGTGTAAAACAATCACATGTTTGTTCACCTGTACGAGGATCATGTTGAGTTTTGAAATGTACACTCCCTCCTTCTGCAAATAAACAGAACAGCGCCGTCAGTATCGAGCAGCACAAAGTTTATTTATAAAGCGAGACATCTTACAACAATGTCACTTCACCTCCATGTTTGCTGGATCAGAAGAAGTCTTGATGATCAAGCCAACAACGTATTTCTTGATGCCTGAAAATACACAATAGTTTTTAATGGAAAATGCAAAGTGCCACAAATGTCCAATCTGTTTATTGAATGTTATTAAACTGACCTTCACACTGATTTCGAGGGAGAATCTTCCAGCGTGTTTTGATGACTGTCTCCAGAATCTGCAGCGCATAATACTGAGAGAAAAGTAGAGACAAATTAGAGCCGTGAGAGTTACACATTCTTCACATCAGGAGCTAATCATCAACAACAGGAATAATACCACAATATAGCATGTTTCTCAGGTGATGTTGCACATGTATAGCCTGAAATGTGTGACCCGTAAACTCTGGACATAGACAATACACACCAAAAAACATGTGTGAGCATTTTCATATGTACAGATAGTAAATGTAGTCTAATCAGAAGCGTGTTAGCAATCTGCAGCAGACTATTCCTTCAACAAAACCCCCATTAATCTAATGGGAAATTACTGTGTTGTATGTAATGTAATATCTCTTGTTACAACAGTTCATTTCAGCCTTTCTGAGTTGTTACTTGCTGCAGTATTTTACTGGGCTGACAGCAGAAACCGTGGTTTGAAAAGGGGGGAGCTGTAGATGTTGTGCAGAAGCATTAAAAGTCATCACAACTGAACAAATAGACAAAATTGACTCCAAGAGATACTCTAAAGAGAAAAATCAACATTTCAACAGCACTGACGCATGAGGATAATATCATCACTACAGCAAAAAAGGAGAACAAATAATCATGCAGACTAAACACACTGAGCTTCTATTAGCTGAAGAAAATCCAATAACTACAGCGGATATAAAGCAGAGTGAATTCTCAAACCTTGCTGCCCTGAAAGCCTCGGCCTGATGTGGATAAACTGATTAATATCAGCAGACAATATTAAACTGGCCTGATCGACTGTCAACAAGCAGCTGAGCTGATGCAAGTTCACAGTCACGTACATACTTTAGTTTTCATGTTCTGAGAGAACTCCAGGATGGTGTCGACCCTCGTCCAGGCATCTGGATGGTCCTTCAGGTTGGTGAGAACTTCCTGGGCCACTCGTTGCTACAACACAGAACCCCCGTTATACATTTGCAGTGATGATAAGTACAATTTACTCAAGTACTGTACTTAAGATCAATTTTAAAAATGGTACTTAACATGAGTATTTCCATTCTCTGCTACCTTATACTTTCACTCCATTACATGTAATGAATAACTGTGGTTACTTGTTTGTTTGCAGATTCAGATTATTAAGTGTTTATTGTCTGTTGCAGTTAGATTATTAGTCTATTGCCACTGAGCACCAATTATAGCTGCATCGTTAAAATGAGTTTTTATTCCTGAAGAAAATACATCCAACCAATGGAAGGGACTGAGAACTCACCTGGGATCCAATGTCGTGGTACATGGAGTTGACAACATTGTCCAACAGGTTGATGTCCAATTTCTGACTGAAGTCCAGCAGCTGTCTGGCTGGGTGATCCGCCAACATCGTCATTTCTGCTGGCATAGAGCTTCTGAGGGGAGAGGAGGAGAAATGACTTACACTTCAACCAGAGAGGCTGCTGAAACATGAAATACAGATATGCAGGTGAAGATTACAGTGTAGTATGTTTAACTTCTGTTTGAATTTTAACCAGAAGGATATGAACAATGAAAGAAAGTTAATTAACACAAAAAAGAATGAACACAAATAAAAATAGCAATGTTTACAAGTGCCCATTATCTAAGAAGGGAAGTGTACAAGTCCATTATCTTAAGATGAATACAGCAATTACTCACTGTGTGATTAATCATCCATTTACTGGCAAAAGCATGTTCACTCATCTCACTGCTCAATAATATGTTATTGCCTTTTTACTTTCGATGGCTACCAGTGACATAACCATTTATCCTTCCAGGGTACATAACCCAACATTCCTTGGGTATGACATAACAAGGAATGTTCTTGATTATAACATGCACGTTTTCACAAAAGTATCTTATGACATTCACAATGTGAATCGCCTCTTTATTTCCATATATTGCCCAACACTTGGTTCATTATCTATTTTAGGTGTAATGAAATAACGGGTAACATCTTTCCACTCAAACTTCCTCCGTGTTCTTGAATTTGCAGTGGTGTGTTTTGTTTCACACATGCTGGTCCGGTCATCTGTTGTAATTTGGATATTTAAGTCATTCAGTCCATAGTAGGAGCTTGGAGGATAGAGGGGTTAAGTATTAATAACATTTAAAGTACGATGGATGCATTATTTTGAGTTTTTCTTAACCCATAGCAGAGGGGAGCATGCTTTGTCTTCATTTCACGTTTTGTGGCTGTTAGCTTGAAACTATTTATTCTTATTCATCTAAATGAGCCTCAGCAGCAGCCGGCCTGGAGCTTCACTCAGCCCTCGTGGTCCAATTCTGACACCGATTGAACCCAATGATAACCCGTCCAACATGAAACAACGCCCCCACCTGGCTGCCTGGTGCCTTAGCGCTGCATTCACCACAACCCGACTCATAGACCTGTTTTGTGACTATTGAGATCAGCCAATATTCTAAAGTAATCTCAGAAAGCAGATCGAGGAGACACAAGCCCCCGCGGTTACACTTCGCTGTGCCATGTTCAGTTTGTGTAACCGTTAGTTAGCCACCCGGCTAAAACACCACATTACTTTTGAAACTGACGGATGCTAACGTTAGCCCACGATGGGTGAGTTAGGTTACTGTTGATCGGGCTAAACTTACCTGGTGTGTCTGGTCCGCTCCTCGAAAACAAGTAGTGGTTAGCTGGTGTAACTTGTAGTTGAAGTCCGGAGTGTGAATCTTCTCTAGCGACTGTGCGATGTTATCTCATGGCACAGGCTTACTCTGCTCCTAACCTTCGGTAGCCAAAAGCTAATGTTAGCTTTCCCGGATGACACCAGCAGCGGTAATTTAAAAAAAGTCGTTACAGTGGAAGCCTAACGACCCTCAGCGATGTATAAAAAGCTTCCCGCAGTTAAGCACAACCTGTTAGTTCTTGTCTTCAAACAGTCTGAAACATATCTCTCTTCTTTCAGTAATTACAGCCGACTCCCACCAGGCTAATAGCAACTTAGCGTGCTAATGGAAAAGTCAATGATGGTTCAAGTCTGCCTGCTAATGTAAGCTAAGCTAACAACACAGATTCACGGAGTCACACTTAGAGCGGTATTCCGGGTCATAATCACGAAGTGAAAGAGTCTCGTTTTTATTTCTGATTCTATTCGCACACACTGTTGGAGAGCAGAGATGTTTTAATGCGTGCAAGTGTGCTCTTCCTCTAAGCTCATGCTTCCAACCACGGACCGGTTGAAACCGGTTGAGACCGGGATATTCATTCTCGGTGTTTCGGCCCGCCGCGCGCCGCGTAAAATTTGGACTATGTACCCGCCCATCCAGCATCTGATTGGTTGCGCTGGTGCAGTCGTCATAGAGGGTCATAGGCTGGGTGGAGCTGTCAATCTGGCTCAGCCTCCCTCCTCCTGTCTGCTTCCAGTTTGACCTCTGATGAGAGGAAACATGGACATCAACACACAGGCCTCCAACAACAATAAATGACTAAGATTCATAATGAATCAAATTAGTCTTTGTTTCCTTAAGATGGGTGATTTTATTGTAAATGGTTCAATGTCACATAAACAAGTTCATGATGGCTAAAATAGCAATGCATATTTCATATAGCAATAGATATTTGTACATGTCTGAGGTCATATATGACATTTGACAATATATAAGTCCCTGTACACACGTACACAGGTCATTCTTAAAACAGAGCTTTATAATATGTTCTAACCTTCTGTACACACGTGAACTGAGTTTCAGGTTTCTGAAAACTGAGCTTTTGGAAAACTCCTGTCCAGCTGAAGATATCCAGAAACGCTGTTTTCATTGTTTACTTGTAGACAGGAAACCTGCTCGTCTTTTGTCCGGGGATGTCTCCGAACGGAACTGCTCGAGGAAAAGAGCTACGATATTGTTGTACTTTAATTGGAAAGACTCCCTGTCCACATTTTCTTGGATTTTATTCACTTTATATTCAGATGTGGCACTGAAGAGTAACTCCTCTCCACACATATGATTCTCCCCCTGCAGGCGCCACTGTTGTTCTGCCTGTTCTGGTAATGACTTCAGGCTTCTGATTGGCCAAGTCTGCATCTGCTTTTTTATGTGGACAGAATTTTTTTTTAAAACCAGTGGGAAAAAAAGTGTACATGTGGACTAGGCCTGAGTCTATATGTCCCAAAACCAACAACTGAAATCCAGAAACATTACAGAAACATTATTAAAGCTGGATTGTGCCTGTAACTGTCAGAGTAGAGAAATTAGGCCTTTACATTTGATTTGTCACAGTTGTAAAAGCAGAGTGGTAACTAATAAAATGAATGATGACCAATAAACAAATTCCATTCAGCTGCTTTTCTTTCAAAGTTCTTCAGCATGTCCTAAATCTTTTAAACACGCTAAAATTAATCACGTTCAAGTTGAACCGAATAGCAATCAAACCAAAAAAACACAAACAGTATATAAGGAAGGTCAATATGGATTTAATCTGGCATAAAATTAATATGTAGGATGATTTTTGGACACACTATTGCTGTGATGGCTGCCTGGGACCCTTTCTTAGTAATACCCGTGCACTACTCAGAATGGACTATGGCTGCGTCGGACACTTGTGGACTATCTATGCCCTCACAATTCCCACAATATCAGAAAAAAAGAGTGGTCCTTACCAGTGCATCATTTTGCTGGAAATCCCATAATGCAGTGCTACGTATTGAACAAATGTATAAGTCACGGTTATGGAAAATAATATGCACCCAAAACTTAACTTAATGAACTGCTTACTACGGAGTAATGGAATGAGTGGGAACAGTGATCAAGTTAACAAGGAAGTGATTTCAGACACAGTTTCATCACAAAACTTTCCATGTTTATGTGCACAAAAATGTACAATACAACACAACATCCTCTTTTTCAGTGTTTCTTTTCACTTCATGTGTTGAGTTCTCTCCATCAGAGTTTTTGGACATTGCTCCAGGCCAATCACATCATCACATCTGATGACATCACTCTCCTGCTTCCTGCTGTCTGGTGTCGGCATCGTGCTCGCTGTCCTCTGAGTAATGCTCATGATCGTCTGAGTAGTGGTAACTTTCATCTGAACCGTGCCGATCGTCTCCGTTATCATCCTGATCAGACTGGTGACTGCTGTTGTCGTCTCCATCGTGGTGGTTTGATGACGCCCCGTCACTCCCTCTTTCTGTCTTGTCTGGATCTACTTCCATGTCCTCATCATCCAGGAAGACCTTTCTGTAGTGGACAGCTTCATATCCCATGTCTGGCTCTTGGTCACTAACACACAGTAGAACATAATCAGCTGCTGATCAGAGAGTCAAATGCATGATCAGGCCTTATATACAGCATGTCTCAACTGATATTCATAGTAATCACACAACATAAACAACTTTGTCTTCTGGTAATGTCACCGAGGCTCTTTATCGTTTTCCTGACCTATGTCATAATATTGCCCACATTTCTGTCTTGTATGGATCATGTATGTATGTATGCAAACATCCTCCTTACTCGGATGTCTTGATGTCAAATAAAAAACAAACAGATAGTAAACCACAAAGGGGCGGTGTCGATCACACGGTGGCTGTTCACAAGATATTGTTGTCATATAGACAAGATCCACACGCAGCATCTTTTCTCTTGGTGCACAAACGCTTCATCTCAACACTCCTGGGCCCAAAAAAAGATATGTGGACACAGGCTAACAGAAACCACAATGATGTCACAGTCTTACCTCTGTTTGCTGTCACTGGAAGAAGAAGCTTTGCGGGCAGATCCTGATTTGGCCGCCTTACTGCTGATAAACTCATCAGTCAGATCACACCCATGCAGGGCGTCTGTGTAGCGCTTCTCCGCTGCCTGCTTGGCATTCCTCTGCAGAAAGTTAGTGTCAACAATAATATGTCAATCAAAGCTAAAGTAACACATCTACATTGTTAGATTTCATCCGTCTCTGATACTCATGAATCCTGAACACTTGTGGTAATAAAATGCTGCACTCTGAGATTAGGTGTGATGCTCACCTGTGCAACCTGCTCCAACAGCAGTGGCCTCCCCTTCACCCTCCTCTGCATTTCTTTAATCTCCTGCTGGTACTCCCTCCTGCGCTGGACCTCTTGTTTCCTGCAGTAGAACAAAGAATTATGGGTCATCCTACTTCATTCAACAGCTCATGCAGCAGTCATGTTGTTGTTAGTCTACCTGAATTCTTTGAGTTTGGTTTGCTGCATCTGTGAGAGAGCCAGGTGGGGGTCGTTGGCCTGGGCACGTTTCGACACCACCTTCTGCAGCTTCTTCTCCCTCTGCTTCTGCCTTTCCTTCCACCGCTCCTCCTCCTCCTCAGCCTTCTTCCTCTGCTCCAGCGCCTTTCTACTCAGGGAGACAATCTGGTCACAGATGCAGGGAGGTTTGGATGGGATGGGGACTTCAGGAGAGCGGGGGCAGGAAATTGAGGATGGGAGCAACAATCAGCTATGGGGTGTAGAAACTGATTAGGAGGGTCTTGCTGGGCTGCACGCACACTGCAGGGATGCTGGGAAAAGGAGTTCCACAATAATTCAGCCTTTGAGGATTTCAAACACAGACGGCAACTGCTGAGGACTCGATGTCTACATGGGACAAGTGCGTTCTGAGGCTGTCTCTATCTCAACTAAAATGGTGGAAGCCTTCGGAGTGCTGAGATGGTACCTCACGGCCTCATGGCGCTTTTTGGTGGCATCTGTGACTTTGGCAGGCAGGAGCTCCAGGCTGCCCGAGAGGGACGAACAGAGACTTGAGTTCGGCGTCCGAGACGGCCCTGAGCTGATGTAAGGCCAACGCATCATACGAGGGCTGCCCTGCTCCTTCTCGATGTCAGCCAGGATGCGTTCACGGTGTGAAGAGATTTGTGAGGTCTTAAGTTGAAAGGGTTCACATGCAGTTGTGGGCTTCACATCTTTGTGCTTCTCCAGGTGTTTCTTGAAGCGTCGATAACTTGCATCAAAGTCAGGTACCTCCTTGTTGATTTGGGGCTTGTGGGAGAAGTTGTCTCCTCCGGCTGCAGCACTGCCGTCTTTGGTCTTCTTGCGATCACTGAGTCTTCGTGCCAGCATGCTGGGAGGCATGGAAGCGCTGCAGAGCATCTCCTGAGCTCTCATCTGTATCTTAATAGAGCGATACAGCTGTTCCTCCTTCATCTGCTCCCCTGATGCTGCTGCGTACACAGCCTTGGGCACAGGCTTGGCCCTGAAGGGTTTCACTGTCTCGTTGTCGGATGGTTTTAGGTGATTCTGCTGTTTCTGCTCCTTCTTCAGTCGCTCCCTCTCCAGGAAGCTGAAGGGCTTCTGGATGGTTCGAAGACGCTGATCTTCTCGTTCTCTCATTCTTCGCTGTCGTTCCTCGTTCCGTTCCTGCAGCTCCTCATAAAGCGGGAGGTGAACATGAGCTGGTACCGGGCTGGCACGGAACTTCCTCTGGCACTCTGTCAGTTCTTCCAGCTGTCGTCGCAGATCAGCATTCTCCAGTTCGATCTCTGAACGCGTCTTTATTCCACGCTTTCGTCTCTCGTCCTCACGCAGCATCATCTGGAAAGGTTTGGGAACCGTCACTCTGTGTTTCCAGTGCTCCTGCTCTCCATCTTTATCCCCTTGCCTCTTCTTCTTTTCCATTCGTCTCTTCGGGTCTGCTGGCAGGCTGTTCAACGAGGAAGAAGACAGCCGACGATGGTGAGGGGACATCTTAAAGTCTCGCCACATGTTCTTGATGTGTTCTTTTGGAGAAAAAAGCAGGCCTTTCTCCACATCACTACTGGCAGCTTCATTATCGTCTGAGGAGTCTGACTGTCTGGAGCCTCTCCTGAGTTCGACAGCAGAGTGCGACTTCCTCAACCGGCGTGAAGCTGCTGGGCTGCTGTTTGACCACAGGAGCCTAATAAAAAATAAGAAATCAATGACTGTTAATATGACAAAGCACTGAACACTGAAGACATACTGACCACTCAAACTCACTATATCACAATGACTTAAACAGCCTATTCTGCAATGATAAAAATTCCAATAATCATTCCCCTCCATGCTGATGAAAGTCAGGTGAACACAAAACATTTCTGGAGCTTCACAGCAAAACAGTGCTGCAGTATTCTGCAGTGAAAATTTGCGATATTTTAAGCTGCTCTATTCAAATCAGAAATTCCAGTATTGCGACAGCACTAAAAGGTAGATATCTCCAAATACAAACTTCCCTTACACAATTTTGACTCCACCCACCTGTGTCCCGTCTCCAGGTTCATGTCCAGAGGCTCCATGGACTTGAGCCGCAGCTTTCGTCGGTACATGCTCTCCAGCTCAGCCATGGTGCGGAGGTGGGCCTTCTTCAGCTCCTCCAGCTTGCAGTAGTACTCCTCGTTGGAGAAGAAGATTCCGGTCAGGTCGTGGTGTTCTGCTGCTGCTCTGTGGTCAGTCATCATGAGAGGGCCGCCCTTCCCCAGACACTCCTCATCACAGAAGTCAGAGCCCGAGTCCTCATACTCCAGCTGAAACGGTTGACAGTCACGTAAAGCTCATGCAGCAGTCAGTGCTCAATTTAATTTATTCATTCATCTAAATCTTAAAGGAAAAGTTCACCAAAAAAATTATTCAGACAATATCCAGTCCACAAAACTGTGTGTTGAGGATGTAAATACAGTCTTTTCAAATAAATCAGCAATCTTGGCGCTTCCAGAGAAGAAACGTTTATACTTATTTAGTTGTTTTTTACATTTTAAATCAAGTATCCAACCACTTCAGTTGTTTAGCAGAATGCTGCAGCCCTGTTTAACTGTGAAGCTCCAGAAATGTTTTGTGGACTACAACACTTCACCTGACTTTCCATCAGCATGGAGGGACGAGATGAAGACTGAATTTAATTTTTTTAGGTGAATTTTTCCATTCAGCAACATACTGCAGCTGTGGACTTGTGACAAGTTTGGCTTCATCAGCAAAACAACAGGATATAATTAATCTTGAGGTGAAATAAATAAAGGCTGGATAATACATGTTTTTTTTCCCAATATCGATCTATGTGATTATCAAATCTTAAACAATAAACTTTGTTTTCCAGAAATAACACAATTGTTCTGCAACAGTTAACTTTACTTTGAATTTAATACATAAAAAATACCCAGATCAGTCCTTTCTGCATCATAATCTCTAAAAAAACAAGTTTTCAGCCAACATATACACCAATACCAATAATATGTAGTGAGATAATACTGGTCAATTAAACTGACCAACCGATATATCGTCCGGACTCTAAAAGTGTGACCTAATATGCTTGTTTTGAAGCTGTGAGTTGGTTTTATTTTGTCCTGGCTGCAGGATGTTTTTTTAACCACCAGACCTCCTGGAGCAGAGCAGCCCTCCTCAGTGCCACTCAGGCTCCTCCAGGGCTAATCTTATTATCCTGCTGCAGGAGCGGCGGGGGCCATATGGTGGAGCACAAAGGGCAGATTATCAAGAAAAGAGCTCAACCGACACACAGCCAGCATCAGATGTCTGGCTCTACCGCCGCTCAGATCATCATGAGGTGTCATGATCGTCACTGAAATGGAACAAGTGCTGCAGGGACGTCAGCAGTGTTGTCGTCCAAAAGGATAATTAAGTGTCTGGGATTAAAAACTGAACGTCGTCGTCTGGTAATCTAGTCAAGACGGAAATCCAAAAATAGTCTGGTCAACAAATTATACAGGTCAAATCCTGTCGCCACACAGACTGACCTGAAACAGTCAAACAGTCAACAGTCTGTCAACAGTTCACGATCAGAGATTTTGACTGTTTCACTTCACTAAATAAAGTTGTATTGGTACAATTTAAATATTTGCAGCTCTGTTAAGTCAGGATTGTTATATGGAGAGGAAAACACATTAATCCAAAGGCAGTATTGTGATTTTTTTACCAATTTAAGATAAGCAAATGTAAAGTGAAGCATAACACACTTTTAAACTATTTTTTTTCCTCATGATGATTAAAAGTCACTGGTTATGATTTATTTGACAGCATCAGTGATGTGACAGAAAGATTAAATTAAAAGTAAAGTTACCTGAATAATTGTGTTTCCTCTGGTAACTGAAGGGAGAATTCTAATTTTAATACAAATTAAAAAGTTGTGCATTAACCATTCAGGTACATGTGGCCTAAATACAGTAATAGACTTACTTTAGAAGACAATGGGATTGTATTAGCTTAAGTTGACGTTTCCTTGACGTGATAATTCCCTTACTGTAGGAGAACAGTGAGTTTTTTTTTGTTTTTTTTAAATTACCATTATTTAAATGATAGGAAGAATTTAAATAGTTTGTTGTCATGATATCTGACACCTAAAACTATTTTGAAGCTAAGCTAACATGCTTTTAGTTAGAACTTGTCAGTAAAATGAGTCTTCAGAGTCATTTTTCACAGTGTTTAAATCTATAATGTAATGTTATAACAGCTTTATCTCAGTTAGCTTGTCACAATAATGTGTTTTTTATTGTCTTTACCTCCTTCTCGTAGTCCCGGTTGTCCATCTGACCCGCAGCCGTGTACGGCAGCACTCTCTCCCGCTCGTAGGAGGCTAACGGGGCTTTGGTGTGCGGGTCAACCGGCGTTTTTAAACACGAGGTGACCATCATGTTCGTCCGGTGGGAATTCGCCATGTTTTCCTGATGTTAGTTCCAGTTTTGAGGGAAGTTAAAGTGATAAAAAGAGGTTTTTAGTGACCAGTCGACTGTAGAGCTCAGGACGAGTCGCTGTCCGCGTGCTGAAAACTGAGCCGGTATCCAGGCAGCAGGTGGGCTCCTTATCAACGGAGCGGAGCTTGGTTGGGAAGGAAGTGACGTAAGGATCAGGAAGTAAAAAAAGACGCGGATACCATACAAATTAAAAGTATTGATTATATTAAGATTAAAATATTAAAATCTCTATACACTCCTAATTTCATTGTATTCTGTGTAATTTCTATTCAGTTATATTCTTTAAAAAAAGTAAATTAATATACTGAGCACTGATAGGGCAGTCATTTAAATTTCTTTCTTCCCTTTGTCTCTTTTTTTACTGTGCACATACATACAGTGTTGTTGTTCCTGTGTGTTGATTGCAATGTTGTGTATTGAATTTGTATGGGTTCAGAGTTGAAGAGTTGAAGTGACAAAACTCAATCTGTACAATATTTGTCTTGACCTGCAGTATCTGTACAATTCAATAATGCTTCGACTTCTAAAATAAAAATAAATAATAAAAACAGGATTTTGTAGTCGTTTTTATGAAATTCAGATTGAGGATCTGGTCAGTTTGTGGTTAAATAGATTTGTAATCTCAATGAGGCTGAAATAGTGTTCAACAATACATACAAATAAACTTTGTCTTTCACAGACACAGATTACCCTGTCTGTGATGATATTCCTATGCCTTCACACTTAAAGCAATGTATTATTTAAAAACATAATAGTTTAATATTGTTACTGTAAATCTTAATTAGACTCTTAAAATGTTCAAATTTGTTGCCTATGCCATGATTTTACAGCTCCGTTTGCAAATGTATTGCTCAACAAAACAGGATGCATTATATCCTGGTGCTTGGCCTGTGTGTGAACTCTAAACTTTAAAATGCACCTGTTTAAATGGTCCGACCATCCCAAAAAGGGAAAAAAGAATCACACAGTCAACAGCTGGAGTGTGAACAAAAAAACAAGCCGTTTTTTATTAAATTATGCAACGTAACAACTACAGCAGACATCTGAACAGACTGACGTCGACAGAGTCCTCTGATCCCTCGCAGTACGAGCAGGCTTAGTGGACAGAACTCACTGCACAGACTCAAATCTCTTATCGGGTGTTCACCTGCAACAAGACACAACAGATTTACACCTCAAACACAAATTACAACACACCCAGATTTAGCAAAAACATGAAGGTAGAGACTGAATCCAAGGTTTGGGATGCTGAGTCTTACCACATCGTCGATCTTCAGGATGCTGCGGACCGTCTCTGTGGCCAGGGTCAGTGCACTGATGGAAACCAGTAAAGGCTGCACAACCAGCTCCTCCAGGATGTTGGAGATTCCTCCCTGTCACACAGACACAGTGAACCAGTCAGTCAAACCAGTCTTGATACTGAGAGCTGTGATGCTGTCTGTTAATGCTGCAGGAGGTTAATATAGAATATCACTGCAGTTTTACCATTTAACGTCATATCAAACGTTCATATAGCCTTGCTAACCCTGTGGACTGTGAAATGTTTATTTCAAAATTTAAATATCTGATAAACACCTTCACTGAAAAACAAGAACTACAGAATATTTTGTTTTTTTTAAAATTACATAAATAATTTCAACGACTGATCAACTAATCGTTTCAGCACTAATGCTCCGTCTGTAATTTACTTTTCTATGTTCCCTCCTGAACATCAGCATGCAGTGACAGAGGAGAAGGAGAACAGACCTTGCGGACGTTGATGCCTGCCATCTTGTCTCCCTGAGCGTGCCTGTTGCGGAGCTCCGTCACAGTGGAGATGGGGTTCAGGCCGGCGTTCTCAGCCAGCGTCGAGGGGATCACCTCAAGGGCGTCGCTGTATGCCCGCACGCAGTACGCCTCCATGCCGCCCAGCGTGCGCGAGTACTCGGCCAGACGCACGGCCAGCTCGATCTCAGGAGCGCCGCCACCGGCAATCAGAGCCCTGATGGTTGGAGGAGGAGGAGGAGAAACGAGATGAAGAGAGATCGATACAGTCTGTCAGTGTACTCTAAAGGAAAGTCAGCTAATTGCTAAAATATAGTGCCTTCAGAACAAAATCAAACAGCTAAATCAACAAACTGTATGATAATTAAGATTTCACTGAGTTACCAGACAGTATCTTTACAAATCTCAGAGTTTTTGAACATTAAATCTTTTAGAAATTAGTAAAAATCATTTCCTTGTATTCCTGGGTTGTGTTATTTATGTATGAACGCTCCCCGGCCAAGTTGCAGAGACAACCAGGAGTGGAGAGCTTTCAAACGTTACTGTTCCTCAGTCTGTTACACTCCTGCAGGATGAACATGCAGGAGCGCCTTTGTCAGAGGTTATCTGTGCTCCCAGACACTTTATCTGACATCAGAATCAGCAGCGATAAATGTGTCTGTCTCTCCCCTTTACTGAAGACGTTACAGTCGTGTTTGTGAAATGGACCCACTGACCTCTTCTTGACCAGGCAGCGGATGACACACAGCGCATCGTGAATGGAGCGCTCTGCCTCCTCAATCACCAGCTTGTTGGAGCCTCGAACCACGATGCTCACCGTCTTCCCGGGGCTGGTGCAGCCTGTGATCTGCACGGAACAACACAAAACATTTACTGGAAGCTTCAAGACAGTGTCAGGACAGACTCTCCATTTAATTTCCTTTCTTAAGTGGCAAAATACTTTATGTGAAGTGTGATGTGTGATGCAGACCTTGACCAGCTTGCCGGAGCCGTCCAGGCTGACTTCCTCTGCCAGCTCCGCTGTGCCGAGCATCTCTGGAGTGAAGTGGTCGATGTGGGCGATGGGCTTGGTACCAAGAGTCTGAATGGTAGAGAAGAGTTGTGAGTGTATTTGCAAAGGAATAATAATATATGTGCAGTGACGTTGATATTGAGGGATGCTGAGAGACAAACGGAACAACACAACAATGAACATGCTGACAACAAATTTAGCAGAGTTAACTCAGCAGCTTCTTGGGAACATTTCATTCCAACTTTGATTCAATTATGATTCTATCAAAGCTAATAATGTCCTGAGACCACAGCTTCAGTCTTCTCATCTCTAATAACTGTTGCTCACCTTGCAGATGAACTCGATGTCCTCTCTCTCGACCTCCTTCACCACCATGATCTTCATTTTGTTGAGGAAGTGCAGGGCGAGGTCGCTCAGAGCGTCTCTGTCACAGGACAGTTTGCCGTTAGTATCAAACATGTTACAGTTCACATCCAGACAGGAAACAGGGCTCATCTCTCTATTTTGTGACTCTTCATCTCCTCTGTATATTTCTCTTTTGATATCACTTATGTCACTGAATGCCACATTGTAAATCAAATTAGAATTCATCATCTCCTCTGCCTCTCAGGTGGGAGGGACAAAGATGCAAGGAGAGGTGGCAAAGAAATCTATCAAGGATGTACAAATTGAGAACTGAGAGGAGGGGGTGGACAACACGTTAGCGGTGTTACGTACCTCAGGATGGACTTCTGGATGAGCAGCACGTTGCAGCCAGCCTTCTTGATCTGTTTCACCATGTTGAGGATGTAGGCACGTTCCTCCCGCAGCACGCGGTCCATCTGGGCGTAGTCTGACACGACGATCTGGTTGTCCATCTGAACACCGAAGACAAACACAGCAAGTCAGGAGAGAAAAGGACCATTACAAAAAAAAAGGATTTTTAAAGTTTCCAGAAATAATCGTTTTTTTGGCAAGACTGATTTAATTAAATATTAAAGATAGGATGTTTTTGGGATAACTTTGATAGCAGGAAAAATTACACGTGATGTTTTGCATAAATAAAAACAGCAACAATGATGCTGAGCAGTGCTGAGAGAAGAATATTAAGCTTTTTAAGAGCACTTGATTCGGCAAATATCATAAGATGAAAAACAAAGTTTGTAAATGTTTGTTTTGGATGTGAAGAGTTTTAACCGATTCTCTACATGATCATGGAACTCAGCTCACTGCAATGAGGATCAATTAAAAACAGTCCATTTGTCTCTTAAGCACAAAAAGATCAAGATCACAACAAGAAGCAGACAGAACAGCTGCAGTCTGATATATCAGGGGACTTACGTCAGTTTTGGGCGGGGACAGGCAGAACTGGATCAGACCGATCTTGGCCTTCTCCACACGGGTTACACTACTGTTGGCCACCCTCTGGTTCAGCACCAGGCCCTCCACCAGCTCACAGTCATCAATGGTCCCTCTGATGTAACACAAGGATATAATCTTTGATTAACAGCAGGAGTGGATATATAATTGTTATGAAGGTTCATGAAACACAAAGGAACATAAAAAGGATCAACTAACATAACCTCACACTCACCCGAGCTTCTTGATGATTTTGATGTCCTGCAGGTCGACACCGGTGGCGGTGGCCGGGTCAATGACACGCATGACGGCGTCCACGCTCATGGGCGCGAGCAGGCTGGAATACTGCGACACAACCTTGGAGCACAGTGACGTGGTGGCGCTGTTGAGCAACGTCTCGCGGTCGCTCAGCTGCACTGGCCGGCTCATAGCTGTCAGGATCTCCACACCCCTCTCCACGGCCTTCTGGAAGGACTCGGAGATGATGGTGGGGTGGATGCCTGATCGATGGGAAAACACATTATTGTTTTACCTATTTAACAACAGATTGGTTCATCTGCAGAAAATTTGATTCATTAGTAGTAAGCTAAATGTCAAACATACAGAAGATTAGCCATCAGATCTGCATCCATTTATTTGAATTTTGTGTTTTTTCTGTCATGTGCAGCTCTCACCTTTCTGCAGCAGCCTGTAGCAGGCGTCCAGCAGCGCCCCGGCAATCACAACCACAGAGGTGGTGCCGTCACCAGCCTCAATGTCCTGGGCTTTGGATAGTTCCACCAGCTGAGGTACACACACAGATTTCAAGCCAGGTTATAACTAATTAAATACCAATGAGATGAACTGCAAATCATCCATGAAAGAAATCAAATTAATGCTCATGTTTTGGATCAAGAACAATAAAACAACCAGGCAGCATCTGTAGGAACGTACCATTTTGGCTGCAGGGTGGAGCACCTGCATCTGCTTCAGGATGGTGGCACCATCATTGGTAATGGTCACGTCACCTTTCTCATCCTGGATCTGAAACAAACAGCAACACCTGCTTCAGAATCCTGTGTACCTAACAGAGGTAATGTGAAGTAAGCCTGTGATCAAGATCTTAAGTCTGTTACTGACCATCTTGTCCATGCCTTTGGGCCCCAGGCTGGTTCTGACTGCATCTGCAACAGCTGTCAAATGAGCAGGTGATGCATCAGTACAGTAACAAGGATCGACTCAACATCCATGTTCTCATGAGCAGGAAGGAACGTTTTAATATTTTGACTGCTACAAACAAAAGAACACATCTCCTAATATTAATGTGGGCTTGTTCTTTCTTGCACAACTTGCAGGATAATAAGATGAACAAATGGCATCAATTATTCATAAGAGGACAGGTCACAAAAAAAGGAATCAAAATGGTTTCCACATTAATCCTTAAAATTACAGTTATATCTGACACTAATGCTACAGAACTGCACACTACCTGGTTCAGCTCATCATTGTACCCATCTTAGCTTCTGGCCATATATAGTAAGAAACACTGAGCTAGCTAAATGCTGAGATTGTGTCGAGTCATGAGCATCTTGCAGGAAGATAATAGTGCACCAAACTCCAAACTCCTGGTGTTTTACATCACACTTTTGGAAATGACTGCCTCGTGCTGCCTGCTACTTTAAGCTAACGATGACAGAAGCTTTAACGGAAGAAACCCAAGTTTTAAGTCATTTCAGGTGCAGTCACACACGCCGAATAGAAAAGTGGATCATTCAGAATCAAGAAATCGCTCTCAGCTTTTGTAACCCTCATGTGATTTTTATTACGGAATAAGCCTGTTAAAAGGCACTTTACTGGATTAGATTTCGGACGAGGTAGAGGCTAGTGACAATGAATAACGTTGCCCAGCCCAGCCCAGCCCAGCCCAGCCCAGCCCAGCCCAGCCCAGCCCAGCCCAGCCCAGCCCAGCACTATTCAAACTAATGGTGAGCTTTTGGACCAAACACCAGCCGTTTCACACAGTGTATGTATTTTGGCCTACCTTTGGCCGCAGAGATGTTACTGAACCGAATCTGGGCCGGCTTGTCGCGGTCCTGGTACGCCCCTCCTTTGTTTTTGCCCATGTTTGAGGCATTCGATGCCGCTTTCACTTCGGGCATCTTGACTTTATAATCGATGGAAAATGTTAAAAGAAGTCTTCAGAAGGGGACTGATGCGCCCCGGGGCTGAAACACTGCGATTCGGCTTCGGATGGACTCAGATTAAGGTATCTCCACCCGGTCCCAGTCAGAACCTTCCAGAGACACCGGCTGCTGCGCGGAGAAGAAGGACCCGGCTGTCAAACTGCCGGGCGCTTGGATATGACGTATTCAGACAGTAGGCGTCAAATACCGATGTGACAGAATTAATTCACGATGATTTTTATAGAAATTATCTAAATTTTTGTTAAGAATATACGTGAAGGTGCTCAGTTATCATTTGGCAGCGGGATGTAGCCTATGTGCAGTTAAAATAAGATGATTTATTTCGCATTAATTTAAGTAACTCTGATTTGGGTTGATTAGCTTTGTCTGGTCAGGCTAAAACATCAGGAAAGAAGCATTTTGGATGAACATGTTAGCAAGGAAATTAAACTAGCCTGTTTTCTTTACTTCGTATCTTCGTGGATTAACCACCTTTGTGTCCGGTAGGTGTATTTCGACTATTGTGCTGCAGTTCACCGGGCTGTTTCCATTCACGTCCTCTTATTATGGCTATGGAAAACTTAGTGTTAGCTACGTTAGCTTAGCACACAGCAGACAGGCAAACATGCTTTAGCTGCTGTTTTGAGCCTGTTGGCCAGAGCTGGTTTAAACATCTCATTATTAAGTGTGTGCTTCATATTACAGGACTAGCTGTCTCCTAGCTATCGTAGCTAATTGTCTGTTTAAATAATTAAGCATTTTCATACCAGTTTTAAAACAAAGTTAAACAGTGCATGACTATAAGATCCATCCATCCATTATCTGTACATATATATGTACGCCGCTTAATCCTCTGTAGGGTCGCGGGGGGGCTGGAGCCTATCCCAGCTGACTTAGGGCGAAGGCAGGGGACACCCTGGACAGGTCGCCAGTCTGTCGCAGATGACTATAAGATGGTAAACAAATGTAAGAACAACAGAATGAAATAAATATGCAGAAGTGATGGATAATAAGTGATGCAGTTATTGGATTTGTATTGATGATTTACATTTTTGGCAAGATTACCTTAAGTCTGGTTATCAAAGGGACCCTCATATTAAAGAGGGGGACAGATTGTCCACCAGAGAGCACAGACGAGTTTACTGTTCATCTGTTAAATTGGCATTTATGTTTTGCTAAGTCATTGTTGGCAGATGAGATTCAGTCTGAGATGTTTTTTTAACACATCAGATAAAGATATTCACATCAACACTAGCATGGACCGATTCATTGTGCACAGTGAAACATATCAGCACCACCGTCTGATTTAGACTCAGTCATACTGTCATTAACTGATAGTCAGTGGTTGATTGTATAATTGTTGCCTGTAAAATGATGAAAATAATGACACTCTACATAAAGATCCTAATGTTGTCAGGCTTGGTTATATGTGACCCCTAAACACTCACACTTTACATGGTTGAAGCAGCATTTAATGTGTGTGTTTACTTGGTTAATCATCTATGACTGAAGGAAGTCTTGAAGGATTCCCTCCAGCACTGACGTGGCTGATCGTGTGTGTTTCCTCATGAATGTCTCTGCACCTCCTGCAGTCTGAAGTCATGCTGCCGCTGAAGGAGAAGGACAAACCCATCGTCCAGAAGCTGCTGTCGGCCGGCTGCTGCGCTCGCTGCGTCCTCCGGTTCTGCTGCGTGAGCATCCAGGCTGCCTACAGAAAACCTGCGCAGGTGAGACTGTGACCCCGCATGAAGGACACGTGTTCCCTCGTCATGCCAGTCGCTCACTGGTCCCTCATGGCTTTGTGTTTTTTCCATCTCACACAGGAGACACTCAAGGAACTTAAAGCTTTCATCAGCAATACAGAGAACCCCAAAACACAGGATTCAGCATCAGCAGAATCCACAGATGAAAACAACAAATCCCACGATGCAGCAGTGTCAGAGCCACCTGAAGACCCTCCGAGTAAAAGAGCGAAACTGGAGCCCGGTCCGTCAGAGGAAGACGCTGCCGCCGCGGTCAAGCTGAAGGATGAAGAGTCGCGTGTGTGTGTGGTGTGTTTGGGGATCCTGCAGGAGCTCTGTGGACCCGCTCAGGCCCTGAAGGTGTGTGTGCTGTTAAATATTCACAGCCTTCAGACACAGCAGAGCCAGCGCAGCATACCACGGTTGAGGTGAACATGAGATTCTGTTTTACTTTCACAGATAGCCGAGACAGTGAAGGCTAAAAAGTACGAGTTCGACACCCTGGTGCTGTCCGTGTCTCTGCCCGCTCAGCTGTGTGTCCGAGAGGTCAGTGCCTCCACGTGGCATCATAAACAGACACCTGCTGATCTTCTGTCTCATTAATATTTCAATCATTTGTTCTATAGAATGTCACGATTCTCCACAGCCGAATATGACGCCTGTAAACAAAAACTCCTCACTGTTTCAGCACTTGTAATGAATAATGTTTTTGTGTTTGTGAGCTATTCTGTCAGAAGATCAAATACAGACAGTGAACATTAATTTGATTTGGCTGGAAATGTTTCATATTTTTCTTATTATCAACAAATCACATAAAAACCAACAAATGCTTTCAGTACTTTCTGACTGAAACTCCTGTCTGCAGCACATTTGTTCCCACTGAGGATCTTTAAAAAAAACACGACAAATAAAAAGTTTCATTTAAAAACAGTCATTTTCTCAAACAGTCGCTCACTGTAGTTGTTGAGGAGGTAGAGTGATTGCTGGGGACTATTTCCAGCAGCTGATGAATCCATATTGGTGCTGTAGTGAGTATTTGTATGTTACCTGAATAGTCTCAGTCACATTAGTGATCTTTATATCTTTATCGTGTCTGTTGATGTCTTCTTTCATCCCTGCAGCACTCCTGTTGGCTTCACGTGAAGAAGGAACTGAGGTGAAGGAATTTATCTCGTTGTTTTTTTACTTTTTCATCGACATGATCATCGTACGTTCACTCGGGCTTCAGGTGGAATCACAGGTTTGTGTCTTTTCTCTTCTGTTTCAGAGAGAAGAGCATCGCAGTCGACAAGGACGACCTGATCCAGGTGAAAGAGGCCTTCAAGTGGATCATGCAGGGCCTGGTCGCCAAGGAGCTGGGGGGCGTTGCCGTAGTTACCAGGGTAGGCGACCTCAGTGAAGAAGAGAAAAAAATATTCAAGTTGATTTAAGGAACAGTCAGTTACAAAGTTGATGTTATTAATTAGAATTTAGCTGGTCTTCCTCGAGGGCAGGTCGGGTGTCAGTGCCTTGCTCAAGGGCAGTGGCGCAATGGTTTTGAAACTTAAAAGCATTTAATTTTCCTTTTCTCTCAATGACAAGCGTGATGTTCACAGCTGGAGCTCAACGTTTGTTTTTTTGGTGTTTTCAGAGTTTGTTTGAGGTCAGCGTGGAGTTCACTCACCCAGAGAGCGACGCCGACTGCCACTTCCTGTGAGTCCTGAACGCTGGAAAACACGAGAGACAGAAGATAACATGATAAAACAAGTGACAGTAAGATTATTGACAAGGATGTACGTTAAGGTCATCTTCTTCTTCTTCTTCTTCTTCTTCTTCTTCTTCTTCTTCTTCTTCTTCTTCTTCTTCTTCTTCTTCCTGCAGTGCAACAACATGTTCCGACTGCTTCAAACCCACAAAGAACAAACAGGTGAGGAAGCAGCAGAGTCGACACATTTGAAATCATCAATCAATGGTCAAGTTTATTGTCAGTAATTTATGATATTAAAGGAAAAGTTTAAACTCTCTTTTACTTTCTTCAATCAAGCAAACTTTATATCGCACCTTTCAAACAAGTCAGATTTTATCATAGTGCTCAACTACACACCTGTAAAAAGTTGAACTCTCAGTTAATGAAATAAAATTTATAATAATGATCAACAATAAGTTCCTGATAAAACAAAACAGAAGAAGATAAATCATCTGTCTGTGTTTGTCCGTCTGCAGTCGGTGTTCACCAGGATGGCGGTCGTCAAAGCTCTGGAGAAGATCGCTGATGCCAAGTTTTTAAAGTAAACACCAAGTTTATATCTCAGGTTTTATGTCTGTTTTTTGTGTTGTGCTGTTTGAGATGATGATTGTTGTGTTTCCAGACATTATCCTTCTCCTCCAGCGCAGCCGACCAGCAGCTGCATCCCGCAGGACGTCCAGTGTCTCCACATGTCCGTCTTCGTGGCAGGTAAAAAAAAAAAAATCTCTCGACGTGTAGACGCCAAAATTCAGAATCAGAAGTCAGTGTTGATGTTCTGATGTTCTTCCTGTTCAGGGAGGTACAACAAGTTCTGCCGCAGTCTGCCTCAGACTCCCTGGGTGATCGATGGAGAGAGGAGGATGGAGTCGTCGGTGGAGGAGCTGATCGCGGCGCCCATCCTGTCGTCCTTCAGATCCGACGGTGAGTCCACACTGACGCTCTCAGCACTTTGTGGAGCGAGACAATAAACTGACCCTGAATCTGTTCTGATGGTCTCAGTTCTTCTTCCTCTGTTGCAGGTTTTAATTTCTCCTCGTCTGGCAGAGAGGATGTGGACGTCCGGACTCTTGGAAACGGTGAGATGCATACAAATATAATTTTAATCTTTTTAAATCCTCACTTTCATTCTGAAGACTGGAGTTTGTTTATTTTCTGCTCCGTCGTCGTCGGCAGGTCGTCCGTTTGCGATGGAGCTGCTGAATCCTCACAGATCCAGACTGAGCAGAGCGGAGATGAAGCAGCTGCAGGAGGTCGGCCAACGTTCACTCACAACACAGACGTCTCTGAAAACACTCGGTGGCTTTTTATTCACCTGTGTGGTCGTTACGAAGCACTTCATGCTTTAATGCTAATACGTATCCTCAGTCACCACCAAATTACTGTTTAGTGATAGTAAGTTAAGAAGTTGTTGTACATGAATGATCTTAATATGCGTTTATTCAGTGTCGGCTTTAAAGGAACAGTTCACCCATCCTCTCCTCCCTCCAGGATGATGGTTAGGATGTAGTGAAGTTTCTGAGCTGCAGAGTTTACGTCCTCACGTGTTCTGAACAACTTCAAACCTTGATTTGTTTGTTTGATTTGTTTTCAGACCATCAATAAATCCTCAGACAAAATCCGTGTGAGAGACCTGCAGATTGTTACCAGGTGAGAAAATCTGAATTAGCTCAACTTTGCGGCTGCATTGTTATACAAAGTCTGGCAGTCGGGGAGTATGAGAGACAGCTGACGAGTCAACTCACTGTGCTGGTTGTTGGCGTGCAGAGAGGCCATGAGTCGAATGAAGGAGGGCGAGGAGGAGAAAACCAAGTCGTACACGGCGCTGATCTGGACCCTGAAACCCATTCAGAGGGAAGACATCACGTTCATCGACGACATCAAGGTCAGACAGATGATTGTGAGCCTGTCTGTTGTCTATGATCCAACCAGTGAACCAGTCCCCACAGCATCACCAGACTCCATTAACAAATGTAGTGATTTAAGAGTTGTTTCATGAGGAGAAACTTAACAAACATATTGAATCTCTGTCTCTGACAGATTCTAACTCATTGTGTCCTTGTTGTAAATTCAGCATTAAATCTTTCAGCTGAAGTTGTTTGTCTCCTTGTAAAAAGTGTCAGTTTGTGGCAGCATGTCTGTACCAGCCTGTCTGCTTCTGTGTCTAAAGTGCTAAAGTCTTACCTGCCAACATTGATCAGCTGTTTGAACACACTGTTTACACTGATTTCACCATTTACACTCCATTTATGAAAGAAGAAACATGTTATTGATCTGAACATGTCACATGTTACAAAGACACTAAACAGGAACAATATAGGCGACTTCTCTGTCACCAGACTCCCTTAACAAATGTGTCAGTTTA
>JARJLU010015975.1:0-28557 GCA_030272975.1 Sparidentex hasta | reverse complement strand
AAATATAAACAAAAACAGCAGGATAAATAAAGTGCCAACAGATTAAGAATAAAATGCAAACTTTGTCTTTAAATCCTTGTTGGCCACACACACACACACACACACATTTCTCGTTTTGTTTTTTGTCATGCAGTCGCCCCGCAGCTCACCTGGTGCAGGAGGAACAGGAGCAGGAGTGTTTGCAGGGCTCTCATCTTCGCAAGACTTCACGACTTATTCAAAACGAGCGGCGCTTAAATCCTCTCTGGGAGATTTGGAGAGGGGCAGACGCACACGCCGCTGAAGCATTGCTGTGACCACCTGCGAGAGAGAAACAGAGAGGGGGGGAGAGAAGAAGAAGAAGAAAAGAAGAAGAAGTGAGAGGTGGCAAACAATCACTCACAAAACCCTCTGGCACATTTTTTTTTTTTTAGGAAAGGGACCTCGAACGTCGCACGTTTTAAAATCTTATCTTTAGAACAGAACAATAAAACTTTTTTTTTTTTCCTCTCACCGTTTTTCAGATGTAATACCTCGCTTTAGTCGTGTAAGGCGGTCGGAATCATCCTCGGTCAATCCACTTGTCGTGGGGGAAAAAAAAGAAAAGAGTCCTAAAATCCTCCCGGAGCGCCTCCGCCTCTCAGGACGCGGGGTGGATTCTCCCCCGAGCAGCAGCTGGGACACTTTGGGCTTCTCTGCAAACAAGCTGGAGCGGCTGCATGCGGCGGCTCAGTTGAGGCAACACTCCTCTAAAGTTGAAAAAAAAAAATTCGAGCCAAAAACCCGAGGTAAACTCGAGGCTATATTTCTCCCCTAATTAATCCCGAGCGATAATATTAACGCGATGGCGGGCGGTGAAGCATCGCCCATGTGAGCCCGGATCCCGGTGACGAGGACTGCGGTCGGTCAGACGGCAGTCCGGCTCGCTGTGCGCTCTCAGCAGCTCGACTTGGCTTCTTCTTCTTTCTTTCTTTCTTTCTTTTTTTTTTTTCTTCTTTTAGTGCGCAAAATCCTGCGCTGCGCGTCTGGAGACTCCAAGGTCGGCGCGCATCCGTGCAGAGAGTCAGTCGCGCCAGAGATTGTGCTGCGTCTGAAGTCTCACTCTCTCCGTCTGGGAGAAAAGTCAGAGGCTCGATGTCGCCGATATCAGGTTTTGTTCAGCGACACTTTCACGTGTGTGTGTGTGGGTTTTTTGTTTTTTTTAACCCTTCACACGTTGTTTAAAAAAAAAAAAAAAAAACCTGTCACTTCTCACTGTTTGGCGGTGGCAGTGACGGCAGGATGACGGGGGGGGGGCATGTGAATCCAGTCACCCTTCACAACCGAGCTTTGCCCCACGGCTGCTCAGCATCATGTGAGCTCTTCTCAAAAAAGGCAAACAAACACGTTTTTATTGTCTCATTATACACACACGCACAAAAAAAGGACTTCTGACTCATAAACACGGTTATATCACAGGGCTCGTTGAATCGCGCCTGCATGAAAGAGGAGAATCTGAGCGGTGAGTGATCTTTATTCACCTGAAAACCGGCTGACTCAGCAGTCCTGACCACAGAGCCCAGACCAGCCAAAGGTCACAAACTGATGGTTCGCACACGGGCAGCGACACTTTCATGCGATCCAGGGATCCATGGGACTTTGGCGCCACCACGTGGTCACAGACAGATATGACACTTGACACTTTTCAACCAAAGAGAGCAATTGTTTCTCCCTAATCTGGATTTTGGATGATGCATCTGTGGTGGATTTGTGCTCAACTGTAAAAAATCTCTGTGAGTTTCGGACAGTTGGTTCTTCCTTGTGACCAGCAGTTTTTTTGTTGTTTTTTTTAAAAAAGAAGCCATACCCAGCTACAAGTTTGCAAAAATAAAGTAAACGCTTATGCACAAATAATGCCAAAATTGTGGAAGCCTGGAAGCCAAAATGAAGCAGAAACTTCCCTCCCTAAGCCACGAAAAACTGGACAACCAGACCTCCATCCTCGACAGGAAACAAGCGCACCAACTGAGGACGAAGACAGATAATCTAAAACGGTCAGGACAGAAGAGAGCTCCTTCTCCTCCTGCCTCCCTTTAATATGTGGCAGGGATAATTACCTGACGAGCAGCACCTGAGAGAAGAGAAGGAGAACAGAGGAAGAGAAAACACAGAAAGGAGGGGGGAGTGTGTCAGTGTGCTCCATCAAATAAGACATTCAAATATCAGGGGACAGCCTGGTTGAATAGAGGTTTAATGAAATAAACGATCAGATCACGCTTTTGCTTTTAGTCGTCGTCACCGGTGTCATGTTCATATCTGGCCTGCTGAAAGCAACCATTGCAAAACAAAAAACAAAAAAAAAACATCAGAGTACTCAGAGTGCTGCTGCCAAGTCGAGCGATCACATAACTCCCTTTTTTTTTCTTTACGTGACCTGCAGCTCCATATTTCCTGTTCAAAGTTTTCCGCATAGTTCTTCAGGCCTCGCCATATTTCATGCCACAGGCTCCCTTTATCTTCTCATTATCTTTCACAAACATGAAGATCCTCGGCAGCTGCCTTTATAACTGTCTCCAAGGTCACCACACAAACCTTCGTGGGAGCTGCTTCTAGCCATCGTGCCTCCTACCACAAAAAAATGTGGGACACTTTGTCTTTGAATTTTAAACTTGCTGACTCAGTGGATAGTTTTAAATGAAAGTGTGAGATTTATGTGTTTTGTTTAGCTGCTGTCTGTTTTTATCTTTCTAAAAGAGACCGTGGTGAAGCCATTTCCCCACTGTGTGTGTGTGTGTGTGTGTGTGTGTGTGTGGTTTTAAGCTGCAGTTGTTTTGCAGTGTCGAGATCAGATGTCACATTGCACCTCCAGCTTCTATCCGACAGTATGAAAATAATCAGATTTTAATCAGCCGCCGCAGACTACTCGACTAAACCTTCTTTATCTAAGCTTCAACGGCTGCGACAAAAAACCCAGTGACTTGTGTCGGAAGGTGAGGAGTCGGTCAGGCGAAGCGATGAAACGTGAGAGGAGAGTTTCTGAACAAAATGTCTCTGTTTGTAGCGCCGAGGCCGTATCAGGTCAGCGTGAAGGTGTCTCATCGCGGTTTCTTTCTTTATATCACGACAGACTCTGGATTTAGTGCAGCGCCTGTCGTCCTGTCTGTGGGAACATGTCAGAACCAGGGTGTGAAACATCACAGACACATTCAAATCTTTTTTTTTTTGACAAATATGTTTAATGTATTGTCTGCATAAATCTTCACTTTGCATTAAGCACACAAAGTGCTCAACGTATTACGTAAAGGCACCTGGAATACAATGGAGGGAAGGTCGACAGAGTACCAGAATCACATCTTGGTGGATAAAAAACAAATATACCAAAACTTTATAGTAACATAACCTGCCAGAATTTTTTGTTTTGTTTTGTTTAAAAGTGCTGAATTGGCCATTTACTGCATACAGTGTGTACGTTTCTCCAAAGAATTCATCAACCCAACTTTGGTTACTGGGTCTATGAACAGCTCAGTTTTATTTAATAATCAATTTAGCTTAGAGGCAAGAAAACACAATCATCTTCTTATAAAGATGATCAAGTAGGAAACATCCAAATAAAAACAGTTTAGGGCAGAGTGGACCGGTGCCTTTTTATGGCAGAAGATAAAGTTGTTGTTATCTCCTTTCAATACCCAAATAAAAGAAGCTGCCCTCACGTGAACTGTGTTAGAGTTGATACCATGGAGTGAAACTGTGGTGATGCTGAGTTTCTTTATCCATTTGCAGTGAATCAGTCTGACCCGAGTGTCAGTAGTTTGAACATTTAATTGTGACTTTCAGTGCTGAATCTGTTGTCAAGTCGCCGCCTGACTCGCACCAAACACGTCCCGATTCGACTGTTTGAGATCAGGCCGTCCGCTTCACGTGTCCGTCGTCTGAGAGTTGCATTTCTTTTAGTTTCTATGTCACAGGTTTTTGTTTTGTTTTGTTTTGTTTTTTGGATACATCGACCTCAATATACAAGCCTTCTTCGCAGTGACAACTGAAACAATAAATCGCTCTGGGAATGTCATATTTTTGTGAATTCAAATATCTGCAAAACTGTAGTACCACCTCTTGTCCTATAAAGGGCGTGTGTGCACCCCCACATAATGCCTCTGTAAACTACAGGCGGTATATTTCACATTTACAAATACTAGTCGCGGTGAGAAAGCTGCAGACGGTCAGGACTTCTGACTTACACCCACTGTCCTGAACCCTGAATACTGATTGATATCAGGCTGTCATTCATTGTCAAGGACTTGATTTCACCTCTGTAACAATTTCTATCATGCAGTTGATTTAAAGGGGATGTGTGACTGATTAGGAGCCGTTGCATTGTATCAGGGTTTTGGGGAGTGGTCGGCTTCGCCTCATGTGATGAGAACGTGCAGCCCGCCAGTTGTTAATCAAACACCAACGCTGAGTGTCTCTTCACTGCTGCCAGACAGAAAGCAGGGCAGGTTGGCTGAGTTCAAGTCATGAAATAATCAGCAGGACGCAGCACACAACTTGACTTGGACTTTGAAATTTAATTTTACCAAGGAGCGATATACATCTATTCATACGACAGCAGTAAATTGTTAAAAGGAAGAACGGTCCAGCGTTTAATCAATTAATCAGTGTTATTAAATGTGCATATAGTCCCCATTCAGCATTGTTTGAATATAATAAATCACAGTGAGTGACATTTAACAACCATCTGTCTGTTAAAACAGTGTGAGGAGGAGCAGTGTGGATGAAAACGTCACCATTTTGGCGCATTTAATAAGCAGATATTTGAGACCTTATGTGTGCAAGCCGCCGTTTGTTTTATTGGTTTTCTCACTTCAACTCGACACCTGGCCTTTTTTTGATTCGGTTGTGCATGTACGCTGCTATTTTTTTCAAGGGGAACAGAAGGAAAACGCTCTGAAAGGCGACTGATCTTTAGTCATTCGAAAGGAATGACCCGGACGCCAGCAGCGAGGGAGTGAAGAGGACATGTTTGTGCGCATGGTGAAAATCAGCTCTGAAGAAGAAAAAGATGGTGCGCGTCAGGCCCTGTAAGCTAGAAGAAGGAAAAAAACTTAAAATCAGCTTCTGTCGCTCTGTCAAAACTCTTCCAGACACACGAGCAGGAAAGACCAAACGGGACCAGACAACCAAGAGTGGAAGATTCAAATGCATGGATTATGCTTTCAACATCACACAACAGTAAAATAGGTCAGATTTTAGCAATATTACTCAGATGGAAATAAAAATTGCTGTCCTGGATATTGCCTCGATAAAGAGTTTGAATGTGAAGTTAAATAAAACACAGTCCTGCACTCTGGCACCACCGTCTGGCTGAGCAGCACACTCACCTCACAGTTTGGAGAGAAAAGTGCATGAGGCTCCTTTTTTTATTCAAATACATGTCTTCAAAGCAGTAAAGAAGTCGGATGTTCCCCTTTTTCTAACGTTTTAATTCAAATTACACCGCTGCTGAAAATACGCCTGTCACGAAATGCTCTAAATGTGAACACAACTGACACGGAAGTGTGCGCGTAAAAACAGACAAAATCGCCCAACAGCCGTTTGCATTGATGTGACGTTAATTAAGGTTTTCATTGGTGTTCACTTGTTTGACAGGCACCGGCTCTGCTGCAAACTGACGCACAAGAAACAGCACTTTTTTTTCCAAAATGGCACACACAACACAGGCCGTCAACATTTTGTCTCTTTTTTTTCTTAATCTCTTTTTTTGTTGTGCTAATTTTGTAGCTGCGTTATCACCTTTTAAGAGCGGGTTATAACTGTATTCATGCCAAGGTTTGTTCTACAACCTGTCTCTTTTCTAGCCGCGCGCGACTGGAGCCGGAGGTGTTCAAGTACACGGGATCTGTCTTGTGGTGAAGCGATGTTTTTCATGGGGATTTAAGGTTTAGTGGAGGATCAGGTCCGGACTCCCACTGTGTCACGTTAGTCATTAATGAAAACAAACAACTGCGGTGTTGCACATAGCGTGTCTGAGGTGGCCCGAGTCGTGAGAGAGAAAGGAGGTCAAGGGCCTTGAACAGGTTGGTGCACAGGCAGTGGAGTTTGTGTCTTTGAGCCATAAAAAAAGCTGAACTTCCTGATATCCTTCTCACGATTCCCTTGTTCCTAATTAATTAGAATGAGGTAATAAATGACAGTTTATTACACAACCGACGATGCAACAGTCTCTCTTGGACAGGGTTTTCTAAGGTAAAGCGTGTCAGAACCGAGGGTAGAATTCCACAAATAACAGAGTTTGTTTGATGTTATCGTCCCCCCTCCAATGAGGAGGGTGTTGGTGTCCTATTACCGGCTGGCTTTGCACGCTACCGGCCTCGTCACAATGGTTATAGGTAACCATGTTTGCGTGAGAGCACGGGGGTTGGAAAAAAAAAGGAGGGCATATGCGCTTGCACGCATGTGTCTGGTTTTTCAGAGGGAGGAGAGACGGAGCAGCCAAGGTAAACAAAGAGGACTTTGCACCAATCCGAAGGTATTACGGCAAACATGCGCAGCCACCGTGACTTGCAAGTGTAGCTGACCAGCCACTGCAGGAGAAAATGAGCTCATGCACAAGCAAAAACTGAATTTTAGGGCAACAAGCTAATGGAATAAAGAAAAGTATTTTTGCTACTGATTATCCTAAAAAACACAAAACGTATTTCTGTTTACGTATTTCATTTGAAAAACAGCGTATTAATACGTACATTGCATTTTTTTTAACAATCCATAAGGAAAACTGAACCATAAATTATATTCAAAAAAAGACAAAGAACAAGTTGTATGCTTTCCACTAAATGATCCATGTAAATTAATACACAAGCCAATTAGAAAAGTATGCAAATCCCCATAAGAGAATGATTAACTGGAGACAAACTCTGAGTGGTCGACTCTCCGCAAGTTCCACTGGGAATCCCCTCTCTCTCTCTCTCTCTGTCTTCCTGTGGTTATATAAGAGCCTGCCTGCACACACAGCCTTGACTTCCTGCTCAATTTAAACACACACTTCCTCACACACACACATAAAGCCTCCTCTCAACAAACGGCTTCCACTAGCTCTACAGAACAAGCCAGCTTGCAGAGCACAGAGGAAGCAATGAGCGGCGGGGTGTGGTTTCCTACGCTGGGGCTGGTGGCCTGGCTGTGCTGCCTCAGTCTGGGGCCCGTTCAGGGGGGGAAGGTGCTGGTTCATCCTGTGGATGGGAGCCACTGGCTCAGCATGAAGATACTGGTGAAGGAGCTCGCCCGACGGGGCCACGAGGTCCTGGTGCTGGTGCCTGAAAGCAGCCTGCTGATGAAGGGCTCAGAGAGCTACAAGACGGAGTTCTACAAGGTTCCCTACACCAAAGCTGAGCTGGATTCTACTTTCGAGGACCTGAGGGAGTCGGTGTTCCTCAGGCCACCGGAAATCACAGACCTGTTCGTCAATGTGCAACGTTTGGTTACATTTACTTCAATGCAGGTGACAGGTTGTGAGAGTCTGCTGAACAACAAGGCTACAATAAGTCGACTGAAGAAAGAGGGCTTTGATATTGTGCTCACAGACCCCTTCCTGCCCTGCGGCTCCATCCTGGCTCATTTATTTTCCATCCCAGTGGTTTATTTCCTCCATGGACTTCCATGTGAGCTGGATGCAAAGGCTAACCAGTGCCCTTTGCCTGTTTCCTATGTTCCTGTGTCCTTCTCTGGTAATTCACCCGCCATGACCTTCCCACAGAGAGTTAAAAACATGGCCATGTCTTTCCTGGAGGTCTACCTATGCAAAGTGATGTATTCCAGTTTTGATGACCTGACCAGGAGTCAATTCGGAGACGACATGACTTACAAGAGACTTCTTGGTGAGGCTGCTTTCTGGCTTCACAGACATGACTTTGTTTTTGACTGGCCCAAGCCTGTCATGCCAAACACGGCTCTAATCGGAGGGATCAACTGTGCAAAGAAGGCTCCTCTGCCGGCCGTGAGTATTTTGAGAATGTATGTAAACATCTGGATTCACTTAAGGCAAATGACATACCGCTTGCATTGTGTTGAGACCTCCTGAACTTTGAAAACCAGAAGACCACCCGTATTTATTTGTTGTAGAGTAAAGGAATAGTTCACTCAAAACAAAATGTTCAAACTCAGTCATTATCCCTTCACCCTCATGCCAGTGGCAAGTCAGGTGAAATGATGTAGTCCACGAAACAATTCAGTAGCTTCACAGCAAAACAGAGGCGTTTCATTTGCCCAAACAACTGAAGCTGTTGGAGACTAAAGCGACTTTTTCGAGCTAAAGCTTTCAGCTCAGCTGCTGCAGCGAGGATTTCAGCTTAAAAAAGGTTGTACAAATCTATCTGGGATCACTGGGCTGCCGGAGAGTTGGATAACGTCGGGCGAGCTGTATGGAGCCAAGTCCCCATCTACTCCAGCTGTTTAGGAGAATGCTGCAACTCTGTTTTGCTATGAAGCCCCAACAATGCTTGGTGGAGAGTGAAACTTCCCACAGCTTTCGTTCAGCACCAGGGCGAGTAGATAGTGACTTAAATTTCATTTTTGAACGAACTTTTCCTTTAAGAATTGATAGAATCATAAATACAAAAGGGGTCGTTCATACAGTAGTAACAGACTCGTGTGTATCACTACACACTGTGTCTCTCTTAGCTCACTGTTGTGATTGCGCAGCCAGCAAATTCTGCTCTTATCATCACTTTTTACAGCAGCAGCGGCTCAACTCAATTCAGGAAAGAACAAATGCTCTGACAAAGTTAGCAAAAGAAAAGGGATCATGTAGCATTTAAAGCAAATACACATTTTTGTCAGATGTTGGCTGAGACCAAAAACAGCTGAAAGGAGAGTGCAAACCCAGAAACACAAGCCCAAATAACTGCTAATGTAGTGATGCATCTGCCCAGAGTGTGTAAAACAAAAGTTTGCTTACACCTCGTCAGAAATTACTTCAAGCTGAGATGTTGTTGCTGATTTATAGATGCAACACAATAGCTTCTTACCACAGCTGCTTACAACAGATAATATACACCTTCAGTAATCATTTTTCGGTGCTACAAGACTGAAATATGCAGATAAATGTTGCATGTGCTGCTGATTGTTTTGACATTGTGAAATGATTTCCAAGAACTGGCTCATAACATTGCGAAAGAATGTGATTTTTCTGCTCCTCTCGAAGATTCAGTGTGTGTGAAATTTGAGCCAGGAAAAAAAAAAGTTTGGCCAGCAAGAGAGGAAATACGGGGCCATGTGTAGAGAATGCTAGAAAGAAGGTTTTAGGATCGTGCCTCTATCCTGAATACAGTGTTTCTGAGTTGCATTTGTGTGTCTTTTCCCACCTCCCTGCAGGACTTAGAGGAGTTTGTGGAGGGCTCAGGAGATGACGGCTTCATTGTCTTCACCCTGGGCTCGATGGTGGCCAGCATGCCCGAGGAGATCGCTAAACAGTTCTTTGATGGCTTTGGGCAAATGCCTCAAAGGGTAACGACGACCTGAACTGATTCAATCACTCACTCACAATCACAATCACTCTACGCAAAGTGCTCTGCTTTTGATTACTTTTGCCAAGGCTGCTCATTGTTCTCTTTGAGCACGACAAATCTTTACACTTCAGCCGGAGAATTTCAAACTAAACACACAGTATGCTAAAACCCCAATCAGCTTGAGCCATAGGACTTTGTCCCCGTGCCTTGCCTTCTTGTAAACACGCCAAGCCCTCACTGACATCGCTTAAACACTTTGCATCTCAAAGGCTTTGACTGAAAAGGTTTCTTTATTTTTTTGCAGGTTCTGTGGAGATACACTGGAGTCCCACCTAAAAATGCCCCCAAGAATGTCAAAGTTATGAAATGGCTACCTCAGAATGACCTCCTAGGTATGTCGGGGCGTTGCTATCATGTCGTAAATCTTACCATTCAAGCTAATCAAAACTGTAACCCTGTAATCATGGCTGCCCTGCTGTTCCCCTCAGCCCATCCCAAGGCCAAAGCCTTCATCACTCACGGGGGAACCCACGGCATCTACGAGGGAATCTGCAACGCCGTGCCCATGTTGATGTTCCCGCTGTTCGGGGACCAGGGCGACAACGTGCACCGCCTGGTGACCCGCGGCATCGCAGAGAGACTCAGTATTCACGATGTGACGAGTGAAAAACTGGTGGCTGCGCTGAAGAAAATCATCAATGACAATAGGTAAGATGGAAATCATGAAACACCCCGTCGAGTTTCCCCCATTGTTTACGTTCATGGTGTCTCGCCAAAGCGCATTGTGTGTATCCCCGAGCTCTAAGAAATGAGAGAATGCATTTGACATGTTCAGTACCAACCCGGCAGTTGACGAGGCTCATATAGCGACACGCACACCTGCACAAGACAACAGGAATTACTTTTCTCATTATCTTTTACTTCAGGCTCTCCATGGCCCTACATGACTGCGAGCTTCCCCAGCGGGAACCTTGAAGCTGGTGACTTTTAGAAAACAAAAGGAACCGACACAAATGCAGGACAAAAAAACAATGATTTGTTATTTTGTGTTATTAGGCAAACTTTATGCTCTGAAATCCCTTTCACACCCACTAGCATCTGGGCTTTTGTCTCCAGTTGGAAAAGGTACAATCGGCGTTCATTCCCATGTGGAATGACTCTGCAGTGAAGTTCCAGATATTGCCTTGTAAACAGCTCCCTACCTGTCTCCATTTGCGTGGCGCTCAGACATTGTTCAGTTGCCGCTGAGGTTGAAAGACAGACTGAGGTAAAAAATTAAAGCACGGGGCGCCGCATGGCTCAGTCGGTAGCGCGCGCGACCCATGTGCCGAGGCTCTGCAGCGGACCCGGGTTCAACTCCCGGCCCGGGTCCCTTTGCTGCGCGTCACTCCCCGTCTCTTACCCTGCTTCCTGTCTAACTCTTCAGCTGTTCTATCAATAAAGCCAGAAAAGGCCAAAAAAATATTTAAAAAAAAAAAATTAAAGCACAGTACAAATATTAACTTGCTAAATGTAACCGTAACACCAGAAACAACAAGAGAAAGGGAAACTTGTCTCCAGGCAATGGTACGTGATCAACAGCATGTATACGCTAATATTCAAGCATGTATACAACTTTGTCTACTTGAGACTGTTTCTCTGTCAACCCTCTGCACACACACACACACACACACACTATCTGCTTGATTAAATTGCTTATCTGGATCTGGACAATGTGGGTTTGTACATGCTGTACCCAATCAACATCTCACTCACCTCTGTGTCTTTTGTTATTTGCTCTCCTAAAGGTGCCCTGTGAAGCTCTGAACAAACTACACTTTTGTTTACATTCAGTGTTCCTGTATGCTACAGCTCTTATAATTGTTCTGAGTTCTCTCCTCATCAAACTTTTTTCATCGCTTTACACCCATGTTTGCATGCTGGAAGTCATTTCTCCAATGCCTTTGCTGGTGTATTGCTGTATTTGTCGGTGCGTGACCATGAACTAATGATCTGAAAAATACCTTGAAATAGTCAACGTCCTCTTGCGTGTGCATGAGACAAACAAAACATGGATTTGCTCAGTGAAGACATCGATCCATGGCTCCTCTAATGGTCAAAAAACTGGAAGGGAAGAAATGGAAGATTTGCAACTGTATCACTCTCAATAGTTCATTGCATTTGTGTCTACACTGAAAACACATAAAAAATGTGAGAAAGTTAATGACACTTTATGCCGTTTTAGTCGCCTACTGAATGAAGATACTGTGCAGTTCTTCCTTTCTGCTAGCCCATACTTAAACATATTTCATATTACATGCAGCTTCACAATACTTCCTTGAAATATCTAACTCCATAAATGGTTTCCTTCCATCATTTTAATGTTATAACTAGCATCTGCTGTCTTAATACATTTATTTACACACTGAGGATTTGTTTGTTATTTTAGTATGGGTGCGTTTAATAACCTGTCATTTGAAGGGTTTTATTACTGCTGTTAATCTAACAACACAAGCTATCTCCTTATTTGCAATCTGCTATTCTTTAGACTGATTTAAATCTCTTACGTCTTATCTGTTGTGTGTGAGGATATACTGTAGGTCCTGTGGTGATCCAAATTGGAGATTAGGGGATTTAAATTTGTCTGTACATTTTGTTTTTCCACAGTTACAAAGAGAAGATAGTGGAGCTGTCTCAGATACACCTGGACCGTCCCATTGAGCCTTTGGATCTGGCTGTTTTCTGGACTGAGTTCGTCATTAGACACAAGGGAGCCTCACATCTCAGGGTGGCGGCGCACGACTTAAACTGGATCCAGTACTATTGCCTGGACGTCATCGGCTTTTTGGTCGTCATTCTCCTGACCGTTGTGTTGCTGACGCTCAAGTGCTGCTTGTTCTGCACCCGCAAGTGTTTGAGAAAAGGGACTGCAAAGAAGAAGAAGAAGGAGTAGTTTTTTTTTCTAATGCAACACTAATTAGGTTTATAAATTCTATAATGAAATGAAACACTGCAATCGTGTGTGTGTGTGTGTGTGTGTGTGTGTGTGTGTGTGCGCGCATGTGTACAATACATGTGTGTTTGTGAAATCTCCACCAAAGTGCCATTATTACATTGTCTTTAACAAATGTGAACCATGATGACTGATCAAAACATCCTCTGGGAAACAAACGTCCAAGCAAATAAAAATTGTCATCTTGGATTGTACCTGCGCTCTTTCGAGTTTTATTAAATGTACCTGCACCTGTGTTACTGTCACTGATGCATGAACTAAAAAACATGTAAAACTGCAGACATAGCATTTGACCTCTGGGTGGAGGCAGAACACAAGACAAAATGACATACAAACTGAGTAACCATGCTGTGTAACGTGTTCTATTCAGATCTCACTTACTGGTTGTTTTATGTGACCTCATTTTGTTGATGACCATTACTAAAAAATCCAACGACAGCCATGTAGACTCAAAATTATATTATTATCTTCCTTTTCTTCAGGTACCAGCGTAGAGTCCACTGTATGCACAACTTGTCTTTCCACTTTAAAAGATAAAATTACAAGTTAGTCATTATCTGTTCACCCTCTTTCTGATGCTGGAGTCAATCCGAGGTTTCTTAGTCGACAACATATTTCTGGAGCTTCAGAGCAGAACAGCATTGCAGCATTCTCCTAAACAACTGAAGTCGATGATTTTTGTTATCGTTGTTTTTGACATTTTAAAATGAGTCCCCATCTATTCCAGGAGAATGTTTCACAGGTGTTTTGCTGTGAAGCTCCAGAAATGTTTTGTGGACTTTGAAACTTCACCAGACTTTCCATCAGCATGGTGGTGAGTGGATGATGACCGAATTTTCCCTTTGTGGGGGATTTAACCTTCAGTTCTAAGCTGGACCTCTCATCCAAGAGACGTCCTCAGTTTTAGTCGTTAGGGCCACCTGTGAGTCGTTGACTCAACCAACCAACTGGTGGGTCCGGGTGTGAATGGGTGTTAAGCTGTCTCATTGTAGGTGGGTGATAAGTAGTGTCAAATGCCACCTCCTCTGTTCAAAGACGGCCGTTCCACTTTGAAGTAGATAGACTCTTTTATGCCTCTTAACCTTTAATGTGACATCTACAAACTGCAGAGTGTGTCCATAGGTTTTATTGATGAAACAAGGCATTCAAATGTTAATCCTCGTCCTGTGATTGTCACACGGTACAAACACTGCAGACATTCTTTATTATTGTGGCAAATGAGAAGTGAAAGAGGAGCTTAAAGATGAATAGGTCACCTAAAGTGCTGCAGTTGTTTCTGTATGAATATGTTCCACTCTTACTAACTACTAAAGTCTTACCGCTTGTATGTCTTACAGTCTGTGGTAACCCACACGACAGTAGCTGCAGCCTTTGCTGTGCTGATGCCCTCTCTGCCTTTCTTGCACCCGATGGGGGTCATGCTCGTGGAAACCTCATATTTTAGTTCAAGCAGCACTGTTGATGTGTAAACTTCTGCAAACAATTCTTAGTGCACAAACAGCACATGTGGCCATGGAAAAATTGCTAAACTGGAACCTCGATTTCTCACCTGTCTCTGTCGGATTATCGCTTAAATGTTTCCTTTTCATTTCAACATTTAACAAACCTGTCATACGTGCTTGACATCAAAAGATGAATTCCAACTCATTTACTCAAAATGACTGTGCTGCCGAAGATCCCAGCCTCATCTCATCAACGGTTGGGTTGGAGATCCACCTGAGCCGCTCATCCACCAGCCTCAAATGACATTAGTGTAATTTCATATGGCCATCTGCCCCGTCAACATGGCCCCACAAAATGCCTCTCTGCTGCAGCTGAGCGAGTGCAATATTTCATGACGATCCTGCAACAACATTACATAATATTTTCACACATCAAAGCCTGCTTCAGCTCCACCTATTCAGACTTTAGGGAGTGCTTTAGCTGCAAAAAACGTGAGATGCCCCAGTAAACAAAAAGGATTGGCATCGACCCTGTCTAAATAGACAATCACTTGTTTCCAGATCACATTTATACTGAACAATTAAAACCACAACTTATATTACCTCAAACATACACAGTCCACAAACTGTCACACGAACTGGAAAAGGCATCCGCTAAATGTCTTATTGTCATCTGAAAAGAACTTGTCTGTCACAGTGGCCAAACTGTTCGGTTCACCCAGATGAATTTCATTTTGCTGTTCATTCAGTACAGCCAGTCAGTGGTTACTTTCACTGACAGAAAGTACCCAGCATGCACTCCTCAATCTGAACCTCAAAGATATTCTGATTGGCCTGTCCTGATATAAGTTGGGGGTGCGGGGAGTAACAGAGCTCGTTGTTTCTAGCACACCTGCCCACAAAGTTTCCGTTGTGTGAGGTGGAGGGCTGACCACAAAAGGTGGTTTGGAAGGGGAGCTCTGCAAGAATGACTGTTCAGCAGGCACTCCTCAGTTTGAACCTCAAAAATATCCTGATGGGCTGGGTCACATCTATGATGTGGGGAAATTAAAATAGATCGTCGTTTCCGGCACACTTAAAACCATTGGGTTGATTATCCGAGAGAAGGGTCATTGCAGCACAGACACAATACTAAACATCCCTTCAGTTGGGTGTTTTTTACTCATACGTACCCTGTATTGTTTGTGTTTTGACTCAACACTGGGTCGGTGTTAACCCAGTGTGTAGGAAGGTTAAAATCAGACCCATACTGAGTCTACTGAGCGTCTTATGTAATAATAGCAGCTTTTATAGAATTTATTTTTATTCTTATTTTCAAACACTTGTAATCTAATAATAAAAATATTTAAGTTTTTGTCATTTGTTACACATTACTTCCAAATGTATTTGCGCCCATCTCTGCTAATTATGAACTATAAGAAGTTTTAAAATGTGAGTTAAGACTCAGTGGTAAGAATAAGAACAGTTAATGTCCTCAGCGTCACACAGTAGATACAGTGGGCATATGGCACACAAGGCCGAGAGCTCCCTTGTAATGTCAAACTCAAGTCATGACAATTCATAAAAATCACTTTTCTGAACGTATAGTCAGACATCATTCTTCCTCATTTTCTTTAGCTTGTAGCCAAGCATATCATGACCCTTCCACTGGCATTTACTGCAGTAAAAAGCTCACTTGAGGTTAAAAAAATTAAACTTTAAGAACTGAGTGGAGTGCGTCACGTTTACATTATTGGTGATTGCGTGTGCCACCAACTCAAGTGACAAGTTGACAGTTTTGGATGGTTTTATAGGAGGGACTCGCTCATGCTGCAAGGCGTGATCTTATGTCTGGTTTGCAAGAATGATTTTGACACCAGCCCACAAAGTTTCCGTTGTGTGAGGTGGAAGGCTGACTACAAAAGGTGGTCGGGGGGAAGCGCTGCCAGCCAGACTGTTGAGCATTGACTTCTACCTGACGACCATGATCCACACGTACTGCGTAATACTTCTCCTTCGACTGCTCTCCCCTACTGGTAAGGAAGAAATGACTGTAAAATATAATTGAGTTTTAAGCCTACATAATCGGTTGGAATAAAGTGTCTTTATATTAATTTGACTGTTAAGGATTTTCATTTTATAATCTGTGCTTTAATGTACCTTCTCTCATCATGTAAGGGGCTTCTCAGAGTGGAATCGTGAATGGCAAAGTCACAAAGCCTCATTCCAGACCCTACATGGCATCACTCCAGCTTCATGGACAACACTCATGTGGAGGGATGCTTATTCGGGAGGACTTTGTCCTGACTGCTGCACACTGCGAACAGTAAGTTAAAGAAGACTTTCTTTGACACAATCAGTTAAAATCCTAATGGGTACTACTTACTTAGTAAGTATTCAGTAAGGTAATTGTTGTATTCCCCTCACTGATTACTTGACATTTATATAATATTCTCTAGTTGCCCTTGATTGTTTAATGTTGTATCATTCATACATCACATTATAGTTTAGGTAAAAGAGATATTTTCATTTGTATTTCAAAGTCAGTGTAGCTATATTAGACTTAAATTAGATCATTAAGGTTTTTCAGCCCCTTCCAAATGTTGAGTGCTAAGAATAATTGACAAGTAACTTGTTTTACATTGCTTATTGTTACATTTGTTCCCTTGTTTTTCAGGCCAGAAACAATGAGAGTGGTTCTTGGAGCACATAACATAAGCAAGAAAGAGAAAAGTCAACAATGGATCAATGTGGTGAAGTACATTAAACATCCGAAATACAATGGAAAATATGATTATGACATCATGTTACTGAAGGTAAATAAAACTGTTTAGAAGTTCATCTAGAACATAAATGTTAAAGTGATTGATTTCTGTGTAAAGTAGTGTGTATAATGTAGTTGAAGTTATTATCTCGTTTTCAGCTTCTCGTGTGTCTTTTGTAAAGTTAAAGCTGCACAAAGTGATTTAACACATTTGCAGAGGATGTGGGGTCCACGTGCTTTAGCTAAAACCTCAATGTTGCTTTAAGAGGAAATAAACACACATTGAATCATCTGACAGATACATTGTTAAAACAGCAAAAGAAGCAAACTACTGTTTCCAGTCTTCCTCTGCTGTCTTATACAGTTGGAAAAGAACGCCACGCTGAATAAGTTTGTGAAAACTATTGGACTACCGAAGAAAAAAGGGAAAATCCCAGCCAACATTAAATGCACCGTGGCAGGATGGGGAAGAACTGGACATGACGAGCCCGCCTCGGATGTGCTGAAGGAGAACACGGAGACGCTGCAATTCAACTTTGAGTGCAAACACATATGGCAACAGTACTTTGATACCGATAGCATGATTTGCACCAAATTCACCAGAAAGGCGGGAGGGGTATGCCAGGTAAACCTGAATCAAGTACATGTACTATTATAAATGACAAAACACATCCATAGTGCTTCAAACATGGTGAGAACAGTTTCCTTTATTCATGAAAAACAACTGATCTGAATCTTTACATTGCTTATTTCATAGGGTGATTCCGGTGGACCACTCATCTGCAACAACAAGCCTCAGGGTATAACAGCTTTCACCCTTAAAGATGATTGTAACAATCCCAAGTGGCCCCATGTCTTCACAAAAGTCAATGCCTTTATCCCCTGGATTACGGAAGTGCTGAAGGGAAAGAGGAATGTTACATGAGCCACTTGTTCAGAAGCCAGGAATACTTCCCTTTCTTCACCTAATTACTGAACATGGATTAGTAAAGCAAATATTTACAAACAATATACTTGTACCCTGTATTGTTTGTGCTTTGACTCAACACTGGGTCAATGTTAACCCAGTGTGTGTAGGAAGGTTAACATCAGACCCATACTGAGTCTACTGAACGTCTTACATATAATAACAGCAGCTTTTATAGAATGAATTATTTTCTACTTTTCAAACAAAAAAATGCTTGTAATTTAATAAAGAAATCAAAAAAAATTCCAGCAAGCATTTTTGGTCATTTTTAACAAGCTACTACCAAATGTATTTGTGCCCATCGCTGCTTAATTATGAGGTATAAGAAGTTTTAAAATGTGAGTTAAGACTCAGTAGTAAGCAAAAAGAGCAGTTAATGTCCTCAACTTCACATTAGAAAAGTCAGGTGGACTGTTTTTTGTGAGCTGTCGTTGTCCTGACTGACAACTGGGAGTATAAATCTTCATTTATTGGATCACAGCCATCAAGATGTAATTCAATATTTTACAGCACAAGATCTTAAGTAAGTAGGCTGCGTGAGCTGGGCTGCTAATTTTGTGTCATGTGTGTCTTTCGGCCACATAATCCCTGTAGCTCCATCTAGTGGTCAGTAGACACAGTGGGCATATGGCACCCAAGGCCTAGAGCTCCCTTGTAATGTCAAACTCAAGTCATGAATTCATAAAAATCACTGAATGGATAATCAGACATCATTCTCTCTCATTTCCTGAGGTTGTAGTATATCATCACCTTCCCACTGGGACTTTCTGCAGTAAAAAGCTCACCTGAGGTTTAAATTCTAATCTACTCCCAGATATCACACCAAGATCCAGAAATCCACAATGTCTCTAAAGTTAGCTTAGTTTGCCAGGTTTAAGTTTAGGGCAGCAGAACAATTTTGCTTGTTTCCACCTTCTTTTAATGCTAAATTTTAAAACTGCACTCAAACTCTCAGCTGCATTTGTTAGTCTGTCTTTTGGAAAAACCATGTAGTGTAATTCTAAACAGGATGATACACTATGAGTGGTGTGTGTGTGTGTAGGTCAGTGTTAACACCTTTGCTCACTTTGTGGTTAATGTCGCCTTTTCGCAGTTTCATTTTCCTTTAACCTGAACTCACTGTTTAGAGTAAATGCAGTCTATGATGACAAAAAATATATATTTTTGATTATCTAAAGTAAATATGGACGTTTCTGACACTTGACCAAGAAAAAGATTGCACAAGTAGACAGATCACAAATCTAAAACTGTAAAACTTTACAGATTTCTGATCAAAAATAGTTCATTTTAGCTGTAATATCAAAATAAATTCCCATATGTAGAGGCACACAGGAACAGACGCTGCATGTTGTGTATAATTGTGTTTAACTCAGTGGAGTGCTTCACGTTTACATTATTGATGATTGCGTGTGCCACCAACTCAAGTGACAAGTTGACAGTTTTGGATGGTTTTATAGGAGGGACTCGCTCATGCTGCAAGGTGTGATCTTATGTCTGGTTTGCAAGAATGCTTTTGACACCAGCCCATGAAGTTTCCGCTGTGTGAGGTGGAAGGCTGACTACAAAAGGTGGTTGGGGGGAAGCGCTGCCAGCCAGACTGTTGAGCATAGACCTCTACTTGATGACCATGATCCACACGTACTGCGTAATACTTCTTCTTCGACTGCTCTCCCCTACTGGTAAGGAGGAAATGACTATAAACTAAACTGACTTTTAAGCCTTTTGTATGGCTACAGAATAGGTTGGAATAAAGCATCTCTATATAAATTTGACCATTTAGGATTTTTCGTTTTGTAATCTGCGCTTGTATGTACCTTCTCTCATCATGTAAGGGGCTTCTCAGAGTGGCATCGTGAATGGCAAAGTCACAAAGCCTCATTCCAGACCCTACATGGCATCACTCCAGCTTCGTGGACAACACTCATGTGGAGGGATGCTTATTCGGGAGGACTTTGTCCTGACTGCTGCACACTGTGAACAGTAAGTTAAAGAAGACTTTCTTTGACACAATCAGTTAAAATCCTAATGGGCACTACTTATTTAGTCAGTATTTAGTAAGGTAATTATTGTATTCCCATCACTGATTACTTGTCATTTACACGATTCCTTCCTTGGTGTCATTAGTTAAATGCTAAGGATAATTAACAGGCACATGTTTTTACACTGCTCATTGTGACATCTGTTCCCTTGTTTTTCAGACCAGAAACAATGACAGTGGTTCTTGGAGCACATAACATAAAAAAGAAAGAGAAAAGTCAACAACAGATCAAAGTGGCGAAGTACATTAAACATCCAAAATACAATGGAAAATTTGATTATGACATCATGTTACTGAAGGTAAACAAAACTGTGTAGAAGTTCATCTAAAATGTAAAGTGTTAAATACATTTCTGTGTGAAGTAGTTTGTATAATGTAGTCGATGTCATTATCTCCGTTCTGGTTTCTCTGCACAAAGTGATTTAACACATTTGCAGAGGAGCTGGTGAGGATGTGGGGTCGACGTGTTTTAGCTAAAACCTCAATGTTGCTTTAAGAGGAAATAAACACACATTGAATCATCTGACAGATACATTGTTAAGACAACAAAAGAAGCAAACTACTGTTTCCAGTCTTCCTCTGCTTTCTTAAACAGTTGGAGAAGAACGCCACACTGAATAAGTTTGTGAAAACTATTGGACTACCGAGAAAAAAAGGGAAAATCCCAGCCAACATTAAATGCACCGTGGCAGGATGGGGAAGAACTGGACATGACGAGCCCGCCTCGGATGTGCTGAAGGAGAACACGGAGACGCTGCAATTCAACTTTGTGTGCGAACAGATATGGAAACAGCACTTTGATGACGATAGCATGATTTGCACCAAATTCACCAGAAAGGCGGGAGGGGTATGCCAGGTAAACCTGAATCAAGTACACGTACTATTATAAACGACAAAACACATCCATAGTGCTTCAAACATGGAGAGAACAGTTTCCTTTATTCATGAAAAACAGCTGATCTGAATCTTTACATTGCTTATTTCATAGGGTGATTCCGGCGGACCACTCATCTGCAACAACAAGCCTCAGGGTATAACAGCTTTCACCCATGAAGATGACTGTAATGACCCCGAGTGGCCCCATGTCTTCACTAAAGTCAATGCCTTTATCCCCTGGATTAAGGAAGTGCTGAAGGGAAAGAGGAATGTTACATGAGCCACTCGTTCAGAGGCCAAGAATACTTCCCTTTCTTCACTTACTTACTTAACATGGATTAGTAAAGCAAATATTTAGAGAGAATTAATGGTCTTAGTTTTGAAAAATAATTCATTAAGCTGGATTTTGTGAATGCCCTGCACGCGGACAGAAAAGCACAAATGCTCAAATTCTGAAGAATTCAAGACTTTAAATTTACAGAATTTCCTTCCACATTATCTCACTAAAGCTCTACATTTCTAAAATTCCTGTACAGCTATGTACATATCCGCCTGTATAATGCTACAATTCAAGTTTAAGTCTTCATACAATAGCAGGTGAAATAACGGCTTTGATTTAAGAAGAAATGACAGTGAAAAAAAGAAAAGAAAAACAGTAGGCGGTGGAGCAGGAACAGAAAGTCTGATAGTAAGTGTGATGGTGGGGCTTGTACATGGTGTACAAGCCCCAAAAGCATTACACTCAAACCACAGACCACTGCTGTCAGTCATAGTGTAGACTTTTGAAGTTGAAGCGTTTTCTGTCTGTGAAGCCCGTCATCTGCAGAGAAGATCAAAGAAATGTGCTATTTTAAACAGCTGACCTTAAAATCTCAGTTTAAAAAAGTATTTATAGCAAAAATATTGTTTGTTTTGTTACGACTGAAATAAAGACTAGAAATGCAAAACCGGCTCACCTGACTTGGATCTCTTGTGAAATATCTTTTCTCTATCACCTGTTGTTAGGAGAAAGGTTCAGATTGTGAGGTTAAAGTCTTAGTATAAGTAAAGTATAAGTAATAAGAAGTAAACCGTGATGGTTTCTGCTCCCCTCATTAAATCCACACCAGAGAGAGTCTACGTGTGTAAATCTCCTTCTTGATAAAAACAATCTCGAAAGAAACAGAAAATAAACTGCAGGTGACAGAACTCTGTGTTTCTCACCTTGTCAAAGAACCTGCTAAGTTTCACTGCATTTGAGGTACCTGCAGCAAGGTATCTGGGGTTGGTGCAGTCCTGGGAAAACATAATAGCACTTCAGCCACAAACCTCAGAGAAAGTTCTTCTGTCTCAGGAGAAAACTTGACTCATTGTGTGGTGAGTGTGATCAGAGCTTCTTTTCAGATCGCTCTGATCACATATGGGGGTTTTTTGTAGAGAAAATGACAAAAATAAGAAATCTATGTCTGTCTCCCAGGATGTCTTCTTTAATACTACCACTAGATGTCAGCAAAGATAGACATTTTCATACTGTACATATAGTGACTATGATGTGACTAGAAGACTTATAGCTGAAAGAGCCTATTTGTTTTTCCTGAATAGGTTTTTGCTATTAAAAAAAAAGCTATAGCACATAAGGCTGCTGTGGCTCTATTCACTTGATTTAAAAATACATATACTTCTATTTCTGAGAATTAGAGAGCTCCGTTTCTACACCAAATGGGTGGGTTTAGGGGTAATAATACCATATTTGCCATTCTCCTACAAACCGATTTACTATTGATGTTTACTTCCCATTTCACTATTCCATCATTATCCTGTTTTCCATTCATCCCAATATCTTTGAAGCATTTCTAACCTTTCATCAAGTCAGTTTTATGTTTGGATAAGTTACTGGAGGATGTACAGGGCTGCTTGGATTAATGAGAATTAAGTAAAAGTCTCCCTCAATGTTTGCATATTGCTCAGAAATTTAGCAGCAAAGATAAAAATAGACGCTCTTCACTTTCATCTTTCAGATCATTATTTTCCGACAACGTTCTCTCTCTTTCATGCACCAGATGTCAAATAGCCCTCGAGCACTTGCGGCCTTATTTGTCTCGTCATGGTTGAACAATGTTTTTATGGAACAGTTCTGTAACACAGAGCTCTGTTTTAAAGCCAAAGGGCTGGACCAAAACATCTTAATGAAGCCAGCGATGATGCAGATTTAATAGCTGAAAGAGGCTTAAGGTCAGAGCAAGTAGGAATAAACAAATGTTGGCTTACGAGATTGATCTCCTCTGCGTTGAAGTCTTCAGACAGGAAGGCTGTCCGAGTGAGAACCTCACTGCGTTTGTTCTCTGGGATCTGGTCAAACTTTGTGCCAATCAGCAGCAAAGGCACCGGGTTCTCAGCAAACTGCTCTCTATCGTAGTCCCTGCAGAGAGAAAAGGATATCAGACTCCAACATATGCAGTCACAACCTAAGATGTTTCAACTTAAAAATGTGTCAGTGCAGATAAATCTGAGTATAAACACTGAATAAATATATAAATAAATACCAGAACCCAGGTCTCCTCACCCATTTGAGACTATAACTCCTGTTGGAGAAGAGTCCTTGTTTAAAGCTTCTAGTGACCAGCGGTAGAGATTCTGAGAGGATTTCTTATTTGTTAAATCGTGAACCAACATAATTCCTGAAGAAAAAAAAATCCAGAAGTCAATACTTGCAATCATGATTGTTTCATATTCCCTTATACAGTCACAAAAAAATCATCTTCACCGTTAACTGAATTGTAGAAGACGGCTCTGGTGCTTTTAACACTGCTGGCGCTGCCAATCGATCCGCCGACATCCCAGAGCTCAATGTAGTAGGTTTTCTCCTCCGGGGTTCCCTCCTTATAGTCTTGGACCTGTGGGTGAATACGTATATTTTTGTTATTTTAATCCTAAGAATCTGCATCAAGCAAGTGCTGTTCTCTTTATCTAACAAGACAAGAAATAAATTAGGATGTAATATTATATTATGATTTTATGGATCCTTGGGGAGAAATACACAAACCACAAATAAGTTGCAGTTAAAAAGTACATGTTAATGCATCAATAATTATAATCTTGTAATTTCATATGGATTATTCTGAAATGGGTCCTTCTGACACTGTGACATAGCTATTCTTACATATATTTAAGTAAAAGATCTGACTATGTATTTAACTCCAGTGAATCATACACCTTTTCAATGTTAATCTCCTAAAAAAAAATTAAAAAAAAATTATATGAAGTGTTTATGTAATGTATCTGACACTGATCTTATTGAAGGGTTTGATCTTACTTACCCGGACGTCCACAGAGCAACCAACAGTCCATGATGGATTTCCTAACACCTGATTCTGACATAGCAGATGGACCAAGGAGGACTTACCCACCCCTGCAAAAACAAGAGAAAGGTGGGTGGACTACTGATCGTTTAGGTGTTGATCAATATGAATGAATTGCAAGAAAGGACACATATTTTGGCTTCAATCCCTTTTCAGTATTGATATAGGACTAGCCCTAAGAATTCACTACTGCCGATTACAAGGCAATGAAGACGTGGATCACTTTTATATGACAACAAACAAACTTCACTGAAAAAACGTATCAGTCTAAAATACCCTTCGGTTCCATCAAAGCATATACCATACACAGCACCAGTAAATACCTCTTCTGGACTTTTGGGAGTCACTCTTTTATTCGGCATATGTGTTTCTTTAAAATATCAACGTTTGGTGGCGATTCTTCTTAAACTAAACAGTATCCTTAGACGCAAATGCACAAAATGGGCCACCAGCGACCACTGTGAAAAACTAATGCGTTTAAATCAAACATTACTTGCCGGCCCTAAACACAAATTCAACAACAGACACGACCGTAATGTTGCATCAGGTGCTAGGTGTATTGGCCCACAGCAATAGACTTCTGTAATGAGTTTTAAGTCTCTAAATTGAAGCTTAAAAGGGTTGGAAACCAGAGGACATTTGCCGAGAATAAACACATGCCTTTATAAACAAGCATACACTTTTCTGTAAAAGTCTGAATTGAGAAAAATGGTAGTTAACTTACCAGAATCTCCTAAAACCAACACTTTTACCCTGTCAAGAGAAGCCATTTTTTTGGTGACAGCGGCAACCCGGAAGAAAACAGTAAAAACCCCGCCTGTGTATCTATTGGTCAAATCTGATTGGTTACAAAGCAACGGGAAGAAAGCGACGCCATTCGTCAATATCTACATCAATCAACATTCCTTGGTTTCTATTGGCTGGTTAGAGCAGATGAAGAGAACCTTTGTTACAGTTTTTGGATTTGTTTCCGGGGTTGTCTTTTCAGCATAAGTCAGGAAGCATGCTAGCTAAATTAATAGTTTAAGAACTGAGAAGATCTAATGTTTCAGGCGAATTATAGATGACTTTAGTAAAGGCAAACGTGCGTACTCTGAAATGACTTAAGAAAGCGGTGACTTGAGCCGAAGAGAGCGGTAAAGAGTGTCAGGTAATGTTGGCATTAAGTGGCTAACGGTTTTCTGTAAAGTAGCTAGCTAACTTCATGCTTTCTTAGTTAGCGTTGGCAAACTATACGTAAACCTAACGAGTAACTTGTAAAAGCAGTTTGTATGTTATTTATCAACTATAATATCCTCACCAGTAGGTACAGCCATCATGCTGCATCAATCTCTTTTGTTTACTTTTGTTACAGTTAGCTAATGGTAAGCTAAGTTATGTTGCTGCTATCCATCAGCCAGTCTGACAGTGTAGTCAAATCTGGCAACCTTGAGTGTATAATAGCACAAAACACCAGGATCTGTTGATATAAATTTAAAGGCAGAGATAATGCCTTTATAGAAATTCTTAAAGGAAACCATAAAGTAAGATCAGGTACAGAGTAGATCCCATGAATTCATGTTACCTCTGAATTTAACTTTATATTCCTTACAAGCTTTGTTTGATTAATTTGCCTACCTGCTGATTTATGTATCATGGTGTGTCTGAAGTCCTTGCCTGCTGTCTCAGATCTTTACTCAAGAGGTCTCATCTCTCTATTTAGGTCAAGATGATAGAACCAGAGCTTCTGACTGAGGTCCCTGCTTCACTCAAGCGGCTAGCCAAGCAGGTTGTAAGGGGTTTCTATGGAGTGGAACATGCCTTGGCCCTGGATGTGCTTATCCGCAACCCATGTGTACGTGAGGAGGACATGCTGGAGCTGCTGAAGTTTGACCGCAAACAGCTGCGCTCAGTGCTCAACACCCTGAAGGCAGACAAGTTTGTCAAGTGCCGCATGAGAGTGGAGACAGCTCCTGATGGCAAGACAACGCGGCACAACTACTACTTTATCAACTACAGGTGGGCTGGACACAGTCACACACTATAACTTCCCCTCAGTTCCAGGTAGAGTTTTTATTGAAGTACTACAACACTAGAGACAATAAATTGCATATAAGAGAATAGCTCCCAGGTGGTCTTCACTTCAAAGAAAAACTTAGTTTTTCTGTTATCCACATTAAAAAAGATTTCTCCTCTCATGTCAATAACAACCTCTGTTTTTTTTTTGTTTTTTTGTTTTTTGTTTTGTTTTAGGGTACTCGTCAATGTGGTCAAGTATAAATTGGATCACATGCGCCGGCGCATTGAGACAGATGAGCGAGACTCCACCAACCGTGCCTCCTTCAGGTGCCCCTGCTGCTTCTCCACCTTCACTGACCTAGAAGCCAACCAGCTGTTTGACCCCATGACAGGTAAACCACTCGAAATCTCAGTTGGTACCGTTGAGGCTGGGGTGACACCGTCAAATGATCGCAGTTCTGTTGTGCAGTTGTCCTAGGCAGAAAAATGAATTGTAGATGAGTTAAAGAGTGTTGAAATTTCTTCTCACTGTGTGTCAACTGTTGGTTGGGACATGCACAATTATAGGGAAGTAAAGCTAAATAACCATTGCATCAGGGTGATCAAGCTGACATAAGAAGGGCATGACTATTACATTTGAGTCACCAAATGCTTATGTTTTAATCATTCCAAACTTGAGTGAATGGATATATGCAGTATCCATGTTACATAGAAAATGTGGTTTAAAATTGTGTTACAAAGGCCTGATGAAATAAATTTACTAATAGTAAACTACTGTTGCTTATGTAAGGAAGTTTTAATCCTCCAAACAGCATCTATATGTATCCAGTTTTCTCTTAATTGAAAAAAAACAGATTCCCTGATTAACAAATGCTGAAATATATTGATACATTATTTTATGGGGTCTGGGTTCAAGACTATGGCATAAATGTAATTTTCTGTCAGTTATCTACTGTAGAAGAACACTGTTTATTTAATACTACTACTTTAATACTAATAATACTAGTTTATTTTGTTTAATCCTGACCTTTAGGAGGACTTTTATCTAAACTGCATTCATTCTGGAGTCTTCAAAAACAAAGGCACCATTCACACATCATCTGCCACCTGAAGGTTGATTACAAGTCAATAAAGGGTTGTGCCGGACAACCACTGGAGGGCACCAAAGACAGGATTTTAAGGGAAGTTTAGGCGTGCCTAAATTTAGATCTCTTTCCTTTTCATTGGGTGAATCATTTTTGCAAATAGTCAGTTTGACTGGATTGAATGTATGTCTGTAGTGTATTTTGCAGTTGGGCCATCACATATTTTTTCCAAAATGATCCTGGCAGACTGACCAGCAGAAGCTGAATAAGTTAGATATGATTTAAAATCCTTTATCTCTTCTTATACTAATATCAGCTGAATAAATCATTTTTTTACCTGCAAAGAAACATGATGTTATAAACTTAATTTAATGCACTGAACCCTGTATACATCATCTTTGAAAATATAGTGTATTACAACCGGTGTGCTAAAAGCTTTGTTTTTTGATAAATGTAAAAATGTGTTCTGTTTTACTGTGAAATATAGAGTATAAAAACTGTGTCCCAGCTGTGTAATACCGAAAATCCTAAAAATGCCATCATAGTACGCCAAGGAGACCAGATTTAAAGCCCATCACTGCAGAAAATTAGATCAAAGAAGAACAAAAACTGCATATTGCACACAAATGCTGGTATAAAGTAGAAGAAAGTCATGCTCAAGTCTTACATGATATTTGAAATGAAAACAGAAACATGCACAATATTTCCATACTGGATAAAAAACATTTAATAGCCAGTGTAAGTTACAGCTTCCAGGTGCTGTTTTGAAACCGTCGGCATCTTCCCCTGATGCACCTATAATCATGCCAAATCCTCCGCACTTGTTTCTTGTTTCAACGTATGTCAGCCGTTATCAAATGTTGCTGTAGAGGCAGTAATCCTGCACCCTGACAGAGGCTGACAAAAGGAATACCTGGAGCTTACATAGTGGTTGTCAGATAGACTGGTTGCTTCTTCAGGGCCAGCAACACTCAGTTTTACCACACTGAGATGGGAAATGACATTACTGGTCTCCCAGCTAATTCTGACCCACAAAGTAGTGCCAGAAACCCTCCAGCTCAGGAATATTCACACTTTGCTATATGACTTTAAGCTCCTCTTTTTGTAGGATTTGCACGTTCTTCCTCATTCTACCTGACGTGTAGTTCCACCCAGCTTTCGGGCAGAAAAATAGCATTTTTTTAATTTGTGCGTAAAACATGACTTAAACTATCTGTGACAGTTGGCGCTCTCTCGAAGGATCTTTTAGACTTGTGGGAATGCTAATATCTAAGGGGCAACCCAGCTTAAGTTTGTGATATAGAGCACCAGTGGGAGCATGTTCTTTACCTCGACCCCGCATAGCATGACTCTGTGTTGTTCACTTGTATTATAAACACTCTCTCTGGTATTCTCTCTGATATATATATATATATCTCCATCCATCCATCCATTATCTGTACATTATATGTACGCCGCTTAATCCTCTGTAGGGTCGCGGGGGGGCTGGAGCCTATCCCAGCTGACTTAGGGCGAAGGCATAAGGACCCTTTTTCTAAAAAATGGTCCTATCTTTCTTGGTCACATACAAAGCAGAGAGCATAGGACCCTGGGAACATAGGATGACCCCTTTTAGGACAA